>JANHGB010052738.1:0-14027 GCA_026283785.1 Coracopsis vasa | reverse complement strand
CTTCAGATGGGGAGTGCCACTGTGATCGCTTCTGAACCTTTTGTTTTCAGGTGGTGAACAGAGAACTGGAGAAGGAGGCTGGGTTGCTGATATCTGTCTGCATACCTAGTCCAGCCAGGTGGTATCCTACTAAAACCTCTGTAGAGCTTCTATTCTCATTTCCCTGTGAATTTCTGAAGGTACCTTCTCTGTGGGTCTCTGAGGTATCACAGCATATGGTGTCTCTCTGAAATATATGGATTGTGATATTTCAGGCCTTTAAAGTTGGGTAGCTTTCCTATGTTGACCTAGGGTGAAGTTTTCCATGTGTCCAGTAGTTATGTCCATAAAATGTTTAGGTGTTCCTAGAAATGTTAACACAGGAAATTAGTATCTTGAGCACCTTATCTGTGTCTCAAGTTTCTTTTTAATTTCATAAGCGTCTTTAGGGTTGCCAAAATCCACCTTAATTGCACTGTCTTTGGAGCTGAAGTTGTGCCTGAGGTGGCTTTTGTTTCACTTGTGTTCTGTGTGTGTGGGTGCAACTGCAGCCAAAGTTTGAGGTTTGGTGCTCTGTACTATGTAGTCAGAGGGTGTGGAAGGTGCTCATTGCTGGGGATGTGATGTAAGCATGCGGCAGCCTGTGAGAACCAGGGAAAACGACCTGATTACTCAGAAATAAAATATTCTTTAACATTTATGGTGTATCTGACAGAGCCCTGTAAAGACTGGTCTTTAGCTTGGTCTCCAGGTGTGCAGTGACCTCCTGGGAAAAGGGGTGCACTGCTCTACAGCAAAAAATACTGAGGTAACTCACTGCATTAGTTCTTACACTTGATCCTTTTAATTTTCCAGGGGTTGAAAAATGAAACAGGAGTTTTAAACTTTGAGGACTCATAATGGAAGACTCAGAAGGACGTAACTTCAGCTCAGTGGAAGAGGAAACCAGATACTGGAAAGAGCTGGCTATGAAATACAAGCAGTGGTAAGGCAGTGGCTTCATTCGTCCAAGCTGTTGGATAGGGTGCATAACTCAGCATGCAAAGATGGAGATAGCACCTCATAGGGGAGTATATTCAAGGTGGTTCAGCTGTCTTGACTGGTAGCAGTAGCAATGCTTCTGCATAAACTACAGCAGCCCAGAGTCCTTTATGCTTATTGAGCAGTGACTCTGCGCTGTATGGCACTACTGATTTTGATCCCTGCTCTGGTTTAAGTTAGGACTGTGTACTGAGATTGTGCCTCTTACTGCAGCCTGTGGGCAGCTATGGTGAATGTAACTCACTGCAGAGCCTCGTTGGGAGTGGATGATCTGGGCCATTGCAGAAAGAGGGGTGCTTGCTTGACCTTTGTGTGGATCAAGAGTGGTTTGACAGCATGTAAATGAAGGAAGATCCCTGGCTGAGACTGGATGTACTTTGCCCTTCCCTTTAACTCATTATGTTGCTTTAAATGCAGTAAAGGGTGAAAAAAATACAAACCTTGTAGATACTGATCTTGGGTCCTTTCTTAGACCAGGTGTTCAGACCTTTCAGTGCTGCTGGTTTGGCTTGCTGGAGAATTATTTCAATAGAACATAAGAACATCTTTTCATCCTTCTCTCTTCTCACTTTTTATTGCTAATAAAAAATGGCTTTGTTCATATTCACAAATAATTGAATAACAGATTAAATACACAGACAGCAGTGGATAATGTACATGCTAAAGAGATTTCAAATGTCTTCAGGACCTGTAGTGTTTAAACAGACTTTGGGATTTTTCAATTTAGTTATTTTTTATTTTTTTTTTTTTAATTTAGCAGTTTGGGGTGGGGTGTTTCCATGCTTGATGGGAAAACATTTGCCTATGGTCTTCTCTTCCTTTTGAGTATGTGTTGGAGAAGGACATAGAGCCTTCTGTGTTAAAGGGCATTATTTTTTTTTTTACCTTGAGTGTACAAGAGACTTTTTCCTGCTCATTATGATGAGTTCTGTTGCTGGAATTGCTCTCTAGTGCTGAGAATACACAGGAGGAATTGCGTGAATTCCAAGAAGGGAGTCGAGAGTATGAAGCTGAACTGGAGACCCAGCTGCAGCAAACAGAGTCCAGAAATAGAGACCTTCTGTCAGAAAACAATCGTCTGCGAATGGAACTGGAGTCAGTTAAGGTAAGAGTGGATGATTCATACAGTATCTGTACACCCGAAGTGCAAAGGTGAGTTAGACAGGCATGTGCAGATTCAGCTTGCCTTATCTGTTGTCTGCTTTGAGGATGCTGGATATCTATGTAATGTTCCTGAGCCCTTGTTGGCAGGTTGTAGTTATTTGTCAGGATATATTTTAGACAGGAGAAAGTTGTTTGCAGTAGAGTGGAGAGCAAGCATGAACATATCTGAGCTGCTGTTCTGTTCCTTCTTCCATTTGCTTAGTGATTTTGTTCATAGCTTTCTTGCTGTCTGCGTTGTGCAGACACAGATAATATTGCAGAACAATCAAGATACAAACATTCCAGTTGTGTTCTTGCATTACATAAGACAAGTGATTTGTTTTAAACCCTTTTGACATAGATGTGTATTTAATAATTGGCATTCCAGATAAGCTGGGAAGCAGCAGCTGGTGGGTAATGCGTAGGACTGAGTGATATAAAATAGTTTCAGTCCTAGTTTTATTACTGTATCTGTTTATACTTGGGGAAGAATAATGTAATCGTTTTTACACTTGGTTAGCCTTCTGTGGAACTAAAAAGCAGCTGAAAAGCATTAACTTCCATAATTATAAAGTGTAAGGGATATGAACTTACTGAGATGGAACTCCTTAACTGAGTGACTTATGAGATCATGAAGCTATCTAGAGTATGAAAAGTGATGAGTGTGCCTCATTTTGGTCTCATTAAAGATGCTGCTAGTCCCTTGTGCTGGTTGGCAGGTTTAGGAAATACTGGTAAGTTGAAGAAAGCTTGAAAATGAGTTGGCACTGAAATTGGTGTGTTGCCTGTTTAAAGTTTGATCTTGTTGGCCTTTTACTTAAAGGTGTGGTATAGTCTCCCAGGAAACACTACGCTGTATTTTGTAGGGCTAGGTCAATATAGGTGGAAGCAGGGATTAATGTAATTGTAGTTCTACTCAATTGGATGCAATAAAGAGCTAATGGGAGTAGTAGCTAATAGTAGCTAATGGGTATTTGTAGAAGTGATTAATCACTTCAGTGATTCATCATTGGATTAATCCTGGTTTGCAGTGCCTTCTGTCTAAATCGTGTCCAAATTACTGTCTTAAGAAAATAATCTTCATTCCTAGCAGATGTCTTGTCCTTCTGGCCCCAGCGTAGTGATTCCTGCCCTGTGCTCTTTGATAGCAAAAGCTCCAAGGCTTGTTTCATTGTGTATATGTTGCACTGATCTTTATTGGTCTTGAATTAGCTCCTTAGTGGTATTAAATGCTCTACATGTTGTATGGAGTATTGGTTTACTGTTCCATGTAGCCACATAAATCCATGTAAGCTGGTGGGTTTGGGGTGAAGGCATAAATTTGACAAAAATAAAACCCATAGTGCATTTGAGGAGGGTGTGGACTATTTTCTTTCTCCAAAGGAGTTAGGATGAGGGGAAGGGATAATGAAGCAGCTAAGAATGAAAATAGTAGGAAACATCATAAACCTTCAAAAAGTGGAGGGTAAATATATTTTAGAAAGTCTTAAGATATCCTTTAGAGTAGATTACTTTAAGACATATTCTGCTTGAAAGGAACTTCTTTAACAATTGACTATTCATGCAGCCTGAAAACTGCTGTAACAGCCTGCAGTGAAGGAACAGAGACACCATTGATGGCCAGATCAGCTGATAATTTATTACAATTGGCTAAAAACTAAGACTCAAACCTTGCAGTTCTGGTCTTTTATCTGAATCAATTCAAGAGCAAAGCATTAAACTCACGAAGCTATTGAGCGGCTGTGTTAACTGAGCCCATCAAGGATTGGTGTCTGCATCTAGGTCAATGCTAGTGGACTTTGCCAGGCCCACACAGCTTGTGGCTTTGAGCTTCCAGCCTAGTGTGTGTACTTGCTTCCTCCTCAGAAACCAGAGTTCACACCACCTAAAAATAAATGGAAATAATGCTTTGGAGGGTTTGTTTAGAGAGTCCTGAAAACCTACTGAAAGTAATCTGCCTCTTAGAGCTTGGAGGCTCTTCAGCATGTAACTATGCTTCAGAGATCTGGAATTATAGTAATGTCACCATGCTGTAATCAAATTAGAATGTCTTAATTCGGAATTAAGAATTCCTGCCTCCTCTTTCTTTATGTATTTAGTATGCTAAAATAGCTGTCTTCAAATTATCAGTCATACTGGACTACATGCCATGGTTTTCAAATTCCAGTGCATGGATTTGTTTTAAACGTCTTCAGCTGTGTTGTACTTAAATTCTGGATGGCGAAAGCACCTCTGTAATGCTACTTTATACAGCAGTCTTGGAGTTCAAAAAAAATCTCTGGCTTGTTGAAGGGATCTGATAGCAAGGTGGTGGAATGTAAAGTGTTGCAGTAGATTGTGTGCTGTGAAGCTTTCCCTCTCATGTGATGTGGAGCTAATTCCACATACAGCAGCAGTAGCAGGAGAGAGATATTTAATGGAGAAGCTTAAGCCTTCCTCCCAGCCTTTGTCTGTTGTAAATGTGCTCTTCTGTAGATACTGTGAAGGAAGACAGTTTGATTTAGGCTTGCATCCAAAGCATGTAGCATAACTGTACTTGAAATGTTTTGTGATCTAGAACACTATAGGCTAATAAAACCAGAGGGGCAGTGGAGAATCCTGCTGGTTCAGAGCAGTATGTAACAGTGTTACACTTGGATTATTTTTTTTTTCTTAGGCTCTGAAGTACAGCTTGATTTTACCAGAATTGAAAAGAAGGGGCTTCTCTTGCATCCTGCTTTTTATGTTGCTAAAGCTTGGGGGGCTCAGAAATTATGCTGAATCTTGCTGTCTGGGAAAGTAAAGAACAGTCCTGTGCTCTGGAGGTCAGGAACTGCTCCCCAGCGCCATTGTTTGTTAAGAGGTGACAGGAAGAGCACTTGTCTACTGACAGCCCAGAACTATGTGAGCAATTGGCTTTGTTGGCATTTTGCCATATATAAGGTGATGCTTCTCAAAAAAACATCACAGCATCAGCTTCTGCCTTTAAAGGGGCTCAGGCAATGCTACAGAACAAGCATGTGCATTGCTAAGTCCTTGATAATGCTCTTTGATTTGCCTTTGATTAGGAAAAGATTGAAATTCAGCATTCAGAAGGATACAGGCAAATCTCTGCGCTTCAAGATGACTTGGCACAGACAAAAGCTATTAAAGATCAGCTTCAGAAATATATTCGAGAACTTGAGCAAGCAAATGATGACTTGGAAAGAGCAAAAAGGTGACTTCTGTGTTTTCTTTTTCCACCTTTGTTCTGTCCTGTGATCATGGTGACACTGAGCTGTTTGTAATGCTGTGCTCCTTGGCACTGTCATTCTGAACTCGTCACTTAAATGATGATTGTGGTGAAGAGGATTGTGGCAGATGGCACTCCCCCCACTGCACACTTTCATTATCTTACAAGCTAAAATAAAAATAATATTAAAAGAAAAAACCTAAAATGCCATGTTATCCCCTTTGTTGAGAGAGAAAGTTCTATGTGCTTAAAGGATCTGGTAGTGACATCTTATGCACTCTTTTTTCAGAGCCACTATAATGTCTCTAGAGGATTTTGAACAGCGTTTAAACCAGGCTATTGAAAGAAATGCTTTTCTGGAGAGTGAGCTGGATGAGAAGGAAAACCTCCTGGAGTCCGTGCAGCGCCTGAAAGATGAAGCTAGAGGTTAGACAGAAATTATTTGTATCTTTCCCTTTCTCCCCTCCTGGCTTGTAGCTGTTAAGTCCTCTTTCTATGTCTTAGCTTGACTTTTAAGTTTACATCTTTTAAAGCTACTTGAAATGTAGAAACAAATGAGAAAGCTTCAAGACTGCCTCCCCCTCCCTCCTTCAACTCCTGTGACCTTGTTTCAGAGCAGCTCACAGAAGCAAAAGTCGGTTCTAGCTGCTTTCTAATCTGTGGTGATGCTTCAGGGCTGTGGGGGGTTAAGAAGAGCCAGTACAGCTGGGGCATGTGCTAGTCTGGTTTCCTGTAACCTATGAAGGTCAGCTTTAATAACCATTAACCTCATTGTTTCCTGGCCTGTAAGAAGTGGAATTAATGAAACACTAATGGAGCTGTAAAACAGGAGGGCTGTGACTGACTTCTAGTTACCTTTGAATAGCCTCATATGCTAGCTGCCTGATATCGGTGACTAAGGCTGGCTGAGAAGAGAGACCATGGAGCTGGAAAACCACCTTCTGGTTTCAGATCTGCTCAGATTCTGTGCCCTTGAGTGGCTTCTGTAAGCTATAGCCAGGTTTAGGGACAGAAGTGATAATGGTATGGTTTCCATCTCTCTTCAGCTCAGATTTCCTTCATGTGGAAACCAGGGTAGAAGAGAAAAGGATACAATAGGTAGGATCTCAACCTGGCAGGGAGCTGGAATATAGCCAAGGTGTGCCAGGTTGCATAGCCTCGGTCTTGATGTGCCTCTGCTTATCACCCTGTAATGTTTGGAAAGGAGTTAATTCCCTGCCTCAGAGAGATACTGCAAAAACGTCTTGAGTCACAATCCCAGAAAATCCTTTAGTGATCATCTGGATTTTGAACATATGCCTAGAGTAATCTTTACAGGGAAAAGCGATTTCACGTCCACAAGGGTGAGCAAAACATTCTCACCTGTTTTTATCTTGGTGGATACATATTCCGAAAGCTTTCTTTGTGTTGCTTCCTTCGTAGATCTACGTCAAGAGCTTGCAGTGCAGCAGAAACAGGAGAAACCCAAAACACCGATGCAAACTACCCTGGAAACGGAAAGAACAGACACCGCAGTTCAAGCATCCTTATCTGTGCCTTCAACTCCCTCAGTGCACCGGGCACCCAGCATCAACATACCCACCCCTATGACATTTAGGAGAGGTGACTGACATCAGCACACAATTACTATTTGCTTCTCTTGTTTTTGCTATAGTTTCTGGCTAAAGGAGGAATGAGAAGAAGGGGGAATAAGCAGAGTTGAGTGTTTCAGTAAAATACACCTCAATGCAGTCACCACAGTCTTATTTTCGTAGACTGTGATTTTTGGGGTTTACTCATAAGCTGTTCATTTCCACTTGACTTCAACTGTCCAGTAGTAATAATTGTGAAGGACAACATGACCTGTTGGGACTTAACTATTAGTTCCCAACTGTCCCAGAGACGTTGGGCTAACTTTGGGGAAAGATTTAAGAAACTTGAGTGTGATCTTTAATGTCATGCTCGTGTTACTTGAATTGGCTTCTCTGTGAGAGCAGATGTTGTCTTGGAGGAGGGTTGTGTTTTTTTTTCACTCTGGAACAGCAGGACACTGACAAGTCATCCTAGCTGTCTGTCTCTGGTCTTATGTCAGTATCAGTTGCTTACTTTTTGTAAGCACTGATTGTTTCAATGTTTCAAACCTCTAACACTAACTCCAATGTTTTTACTTAAAAAGCAGGAAATTTGTGTAATGCTGTTCATGTCTACATGTCTACGTGTAAGTGCAGGGGGTTGCACTGTTGCATTCCTATGCTTTGATGATACAGCTTTGAGCACTAACAAAGCTTAATTGTGGGCTTCAGTATGCTTAACCTAAAATTGTGGTTTGTGTGAAGGAATTAATGCTTCTGTAAAAGTGAGAGGATTTGGATATTTGTAGTAAAATGAGAGTTGACATTCCTCTCTGAGGGTGCATTTCTCTGGTCCCACTGCAGCAACAGAGGTGCAAAGTAGGCTGGTAGAACAGATCTCTAGAAACCTAAGCCACAGCCTATCTAGAGACTTTAGCGTAGGACAGTGTAACTTGAGCAGCCTCAGAGGGGCAGTGCTTCATATTCCTAATGGATATGAAAGATCTAGAGGTGAGATACAAAAGGTGAAGATAATTGTTTTCTCTGCTGTATGTGTCAGGTGTCTTCTGATTTCCAGTGTCAAAGTTTTGGGGTTTTGTTTTGGGTTTTTGTTTGTTTGTGGTTTTCTGTGTGGTTTTCTGTTTGCTTGCTTGTTTGTTTGTTTGTTTGTTTTAATCCTCCTCTAACCTGCCCTGCAGGTCTCGAGGACAGTTTTGGTGCAACCCCTCTCACACCTGCTGCAAGAATATCTGCACTTAACATCGTGGGGGACTTGCTACGAAAAGTGGGGGTGAGTGCTTGCCTGCTAGCCTGTGCTCTTGGAAAGGAAGAGCTGTCTGAAACTAGTCAGCACTATCTGTGCTGCTGCTCAGGGAAGATTGGAAAGAGTATCTTGTCCCAAGGATAGCTAAGCCTGGCCTTGAAATTTGGTTTGGACTTTGTATGTTTCTGACCAACCCCCAAACAAAGATAGACCCTGCTCTGTTTTTCTAAGGTCTTATCCCCATGTGGATAAGATCTTCCTCTACAAATTTCTGAAAGCACATGTGCAGAAAGAATAAATCAGCATGAGCAAGTAGAAAGGCTTCTTTCCCATGAAAAGTAGAAAAGAAAGTAGGAGGGTGCCTGCTGTTCAGAGGGCTTCTGATGTTTTCCTTAAAAGTCTAGTAGTCTTTTGAGCAAGGCCTAATGTCTTGTTAAGCTGTTGTTTGACATAAAGCTAGCGCTGATGCTGGAAAAAATATCCATTGCCTTCCTTCTGTTTTCTCCCTTATGCCCCAGTGCTGTGTTGCCACAAGCATTTGTATGACTTTTTGATGGGCTAAGCTGCAGAACTGGTACAGCTGAAGAGTAACCCAGCAACAAGGCTGGAGTTATCTATGGTGGGAGCATGTCGTGCAGAATAGTTCATCTGTGGCTCAGTTCCTTCTGGTGTGCCACTTAGTATGTACAGCCTAATGTGTCTAGGAAAGGAGATAGCTCAAACATTTAGTAATCTCAAAGTGATGCCTCTAAGAAAGATGTCAAAATCTCCCTCAGGAAGGTGAAGACTTTATGTTCCTGCTGGTGAACAGCATCAACTCCTTAACCTCCCCTACAGAAACAGATTCAGCTTTAGAGAGATGACTGGCTTCATCTCTTCAAAAATTCAGCCCTCATGTAGCACTGAAATCTAGCAAGTTCCCCTACTAGACAGCTCATTCTAAAAGAAACAAACAAAACCAAACCCACAGAAACCCCAGACACTCTTAATGCCATTTTTGTGTGCCACAATGTCATCTTGTGAAAGAGAACGTGATATCTGACACTTGACTCAACTGTGTTTACATTAGGCTTTGGAGTCCAAACTTGCATCTTGCCGAAACTTTGTGTATGATCAGTCTCCAAACAGAGCCACAGTGTCCATGTGCATGAACAGAGATGTCCTTGAAACACGCTTGAGTCCTCATCAGCCTCTGTGTGATACAGGGTGAGTGCTGTTTTCTGCTGTTGTGTCTTATTGAGAAGTGTTGCTGTTAAAACTTAGTGACTGGTACTATTTTATTTTGTATTAAATCTTTGTTATGGTAGGGACAGATTTGTTTTCAACATACATGAAACTTAGTTATTTAGGATTATGATTTGAATGTTTCAGATCAGCTTTGAATTTGGAATCACTAGCTGCTGAAATTTGAAGACTAGTTGGAATCAAATTTTGGAAACAAAATTTCAAAACCATAAAATTTGGCAACCAAAAATGTATCAGAGCAAATGTGATACATGTATTTTATTATAAACCCATTAATAAGCGGGATGAAGTACAATGGAGGAGCTCTTGCTTATTGGCTTAATTTGTTTTATGCTTTATATTCTTGTACAAGTGATAGCGTAGGAACATCATGGCATTTAGGGAGTTCCCGTATCACAGTTAAGATTCTCATTTATGAGAGAACTGGTAAACAAGGCAAATAATGGGTTCATTCAATCAGAATGCTTTACTGTTGCTAAGATGTGTTTCCAAGGAGCACCTGACAGGAACTTACCTGACTCAACTTTCATATTTGTGTGAACACTTGAACTGGTTGGGTTGTTGTTGTGTGCTTGTGTTTTGGGACTTTTTTGGGGTTGGGTTTTTTCTTTCCCCCCTCCCTTTTTTTTTTTTTTTTTTGCATTTTTTAAAACCAAATGAAAAAACATCAGCAAGGGTATTGCAAATTGCAGTTCAGTGCCTGTTTAAACCCTGCTAGTCCTGTACCTCACATTCTTTAGATTCTCTGTAAATTAAGTGTCTATACTACAGTTTGTTCCAGACTTAATTATTCAGCTAAGACCCTTGCACTGGGAATACTGGTTTGTCCTGTCACCAGTACCCAAAGTTGCTGTATGGAAGGGGCGTTCCACATTTTGCTTGCTATCCCAGCCTGGGGAAAAACCTCATGAAATCTCTTATAAGAAAGCCTCAAGTGTTGTACTTTACGTATTCTTGCAGCTGATTATACACCTACCACTGTAATGCTAGAACTGAAATTCCAACACCTGTAAAAGATATCTTCTCACTACTTGGAGGGAACTGGAGCCTTGTGTTAGAGTAGAAACTCAGCCTAGTTAAGTAATGGGCTCAGTGCTCAGAGTGGTATTAGTTTATCTGTTAATTTCTCACGCTGAGTGGGGTACTCTGGAAGTGACCAGTTATCTTCAGATGGTGACACTGAGCAAGAAAAGCACTGACTTCTCTTTTGCATTTGCAGGTTAGTGAAACGCCTGGAGTTTGGAACACGGCCTCCGAATATGCCAGGAACAATGAGCCATCCTTCACCAAGTGTTGTCAAGATGCTGCTGTGAAAAGCCTGTCTGACTTTGGAAAAGGATTAAAAATAATACATATTTTAAACTTTATTTTTAAAAGAGAATATCAATGAGCAATTGTGCAGCAGTTTCGGTACAGAGGAGAACTGAACAAGAAGCTGCAATTGGCAGTGGCTTCCTGTGGCCTTGCCCAGTCTGACCTCTTGCCTGAGCTCTGTGGGTGGTGTGATAAAGCAATGATACCTAGCAGTGCAGGACTTAGAATTGCTTCCTACGTAAGTCGCTGTGAATAGCTCCATGAAAGTTTCTTCTTTTGACACTACCAGTCAAAGCCATTGTCGCTCTACCTAAAACAGAGACAGTATTCCTTGTGCAGCTCTTCAGGCTTTGGATTTTGATGTTAATACAGCACTATGGGGTTCTGGCTTTAATTCTGGTTGTGCTGGCTTTCCATCATGCTTGTTGTGTGCTGCAGTCACCCTAATTAGAAGAGTGTGTTTCTGTGGATGAAGGTGTATTTCTGTGGGGAAGCTGCTCAGCTTTTTGTGCCCCTCTGCTGCTTGAAAACAGCCACAAGACAGTGGAGGGAGGAACTACATCCAGCTGCTCTCTTTTCTAAGGCATTGGATACAGCCAAGATGCAGATCCTGGATTCAACCCAAACTGAAGCAATCTGGAGAGCAGAAGATCCTGGCCTGGAGTAGATGCTTCAAGTCTGCCTCATCAGCCACATGGACACCCTGGTTGGGGCCCAGCCACCCCCTCTCTCTGCCTTTGAGTTTAACCTTCATTGCATCTTTGCATTATTGCACACTAAGCAGCGTTGTCCACTTCTGTTTGATTTGGTCTCCCAAGTGCCCAGTGCCACAGTAAGAAGCAAGTTTGCTTTGCAAACCAATCGATAATAAGCTATTTAAATAGTGTTGTGTTGAGGTAATAGCATTAGAGAGTCTGTAGGGAATCAAGGAAATAACAACTGGCTTTATTAAGGAGCTTAATTCAATTACATAGGCAGGATAGTTTAAGCTTCAGTCCTGAGCTCCACATCCACAGCTCCTGGAGCAGGATGCTCAGCGGCTGCAGCAGTGGACAGGCAGCCAAAATCAACTTTGGTCTCCCTGGAAAACTACAGCATTGTGTAACGTGGAGCCCACAGGACATGCACCAGCCTCCCCTCACCTGCATCACCTATGCTTGATGCTGGAGCAGTGGAAGAATTAGCAGGGCTGGTGCTGGTGGGGCTGGGAGAGGACAGCCCTGCCCTGAATTGAGATCAGGTCTTCACATGTCATTCCAGAGATGTGTGCTCACCGTCCTCACCCTATGTTGGGATGGAGCCTTCACACCCTCCTCATCTATCACAGAGTTTCACATGTCTGAGATTGTCCCTCCAGTGCTTAACCTCACCATCCCATGCCATGTCACCTAGCCTCACCTTCAGCACTTGTCTCCCATCCAGAGGGGGACACAGAAGACAAGTTGGCACCGTCCACAGGTGGTTGTGATGGAGATGTCCTCTCAGGATCCTTCTGTTCCCAGAAATGCAGCCTGGCTGCTGCCCCAAGGGCTAACAGCCATGACACGTCCTGGAGAGGATGGCATACGGAGGGAAGCAGGAAGGGTGAGGAAGCATCTTGGGAAGCATCAGCTCTTCCCAGACACCATGCTGGGATGCTATTGCCACAAAGCAAAAGTATCTGCTGTAAACAGACAGAAAAACCTTCCAGCATTGCTGCTTCAGGTCCACTGGCAGCTCTCAAGAACCTTGGTGAGGATGGCCGCAGCACAGCAGCAGTTGGGTGAATTCCTGTGTATGCTGCAGAGCAACGGACATGGGGGTTTCCATTAACAAAGGCATCTACACGCTGGGCACACACACTGGACACGTGCATATTACCTAAGATAAAGACACCCTGCATCCAGTGCAGCACCCACCATGGATGCTGGTGGCAGAGCCAAGGTAAACACCTCTAAGTCCCAAATCAGAGCTGCCCTGGGCAGAGCCTCTCTTGGAGACTGAACAGCAACAGGAGGCTGTTGTGTCTCCAGGACACTGGGGAAGAGAGCCAAAATGCTCACCCTTAACAGCAGTAGCAGTTTAATAAATGCTCTGGCAGGAATGGTGAGGGACATCTGCCTAAGACACGTAATTGAAGCTCATGGTGGCAAGTGGATTAAGGGATCTGAAGCGGAGAAGTTTTGAAATCATAATAACAAGAGACATTGCACAACCTGATTCTGCAGTGGACAATGGAAACAAACAGATTAATCCCCGGGAGGACAGGAACCAAAATATCTGGCAGGCAGTGAGAAGGGGTCATGTTTATACAACTGGAACTACGCTGCCTGCTTCTCCTGCCTCCGCGGAGCTGTTGAAAAACCCATTTTGGGTCATCCAAGTCATTCTCTACCTCGTTTGGTGAGGGAAGCAGTTGTAGCAGTTTGCCAGCACCCTTTGAGAGCCAGAGGCTGCAAGTCTGGTTGATGAGATTTGAGACTTTTTGGGGAGGCTGATGCCTTATGCCTTATCATGAATCCAAGATCAGCTGGAGGGGCATCCTCCTGCCCTGGATGCTGCCTCCAAGCATGGCCATTAGCAGAAGCCTGGGACAGGACACACACAGAATCACAGAATATCTCGAGCTGGATGGGACTGATAAGGATCATGGAGTCTCTCTGGTCAGATACCAAAAGGATTTCCTGAGCCAGGCTTTGCATGTGCGATGACTGACCACAGAGAACCTGTCTTCCATGAGTGAGTCTGGATCTGGTTTGAATGCATGTATGTTTTTGATATCTTCGACACCATTTAATGTCAGACGCAATTGCAGAAGCACTTCCTTGTGTTTGAAGCCTGTTATCTTCTCCCCAGGTTGAAAGTCCAACCACTCCGGATAACACTGGGACATCCATCTGTCAGATTATTTGTCAGGACCAAAGTACTGACACCAGGAAAAGAAAGGCAACTGCAAGAGATAAAGAGACTGAGATAGGAGTGCTCCCAATAAAAGCACACTGCTGAGCAGCAGGGGTGAGGATGCAAATTGTCCAAGCTACAGCACAGGACTGAACAGAGACACACTGCAAATAAGTAAACTAAGCCAGTGAACTAGAACAGATTCATAACCTTAGAATGGCCTTTCTCAGCCCACAGCAAGGCTCATCTTGACAAAATCCGTTCTCTCTAATTTCAGCAGTGATTGCTCGGGAAAAATATCATAGAATCATTGAATCACAGAATGGTTTGGGTTGGAAGGGACCTTAAAGCTCATCCAGTTCCAACCCCTCCCATGGGCAGGGACACCTTCCACTAGAGC
>JANHGB010052736.1:0-20058 GCA_026283785.1 Coracopsis vasa | reverse complement strand
CAGGTTAAAGCCATTCCCCTTGGCCTGTCCCTACAGGCCCTTGTCCAAAGCCCCTCTCCAGGTTTCCTGTAGGCAAGATCTCGAACGTGCTCTCTTCTTCCCCCAGAGCTTTGCCAGAGGGACTGTTCTTGAGGGCCCTGGTGAGAGCAGAGGCCCGGCGTGACTCAGGATTGACCCCTTGCTCCCTCATCACCTGGAAGGCAGGGGAAGGCAGCGGCTGCCGCTCCCTCCGCTGCTGTTGAGTAATCTCTGGAGGGCAAATACCTGTCAGTGGCCTCCCAGCGAAACTTGGCAGTGGGGCCGGGGAGGAGACGTGTCCTTGCGCAAGGATGCGCTGGAGGGATCCTGTCGGTGCCGCGAGTCCTCCCTGTGCGCACACCTCATCCCCACGCTCCCTCCGCGGTGTCACCTGCGCAGAGTCACTCCCGACCACCTCCTGCTTCCCTAAAAGGCTGTTGGGCAGGGGAGTGCGCAGCGTGCGCTGCCTCCACCATGAGACTTCCTATTTTGGAGTTGCGGGGAGCGGTGCGTGCCCGGCCGCGCCGGAGGAAGCGGGCTGGGAGCGCCGGGAGCAGGGCTCTGCCATCACCACACCCTGGGCTCGGGGCATGACGCAGCCGTGAGTGGTGCTGGCCCCGCTGAGCTGCTATTTTAGGCTTGAGTGTAATTGCAGGTTGGAGCGCGAGGGCTGGGCTCGGAGCTTTGGCAGAGCAGAGGGCTCCGAAAGCGGTGGAAAAACTGGCTATTGAGGAGCCCTGGCACACGTGGAGGAGGGCGTTCCACATGGCAGCTGGACTCGTGGTGCAGCCACTGCGGGTCTGTGCTGAGGGCAGTGGGGGGCAATGCCGGCTCCCATCCCAGCAGAGGGAACGGGAATTGCGCCCTGTAGGATGCATTACCTGAAAAGAAAGAAGTAGAGGCGTGAAGGTCCATGGGCTGGTGGCTTTTAGGTGTCTGCAGCGTCTGCCACTGGCACATGCTGCTTTTCTATCCCAGCAACATGGATGCCAGGCACAAGGAGAGGGGAGTTTTGTCTTTTCCCTCCCAAACACTCACATTGCTGCTGCGATGGCTCTGCCATTGGTAGGAGTCACACAACCCAGGCTGGGAGCTGGGTTTGTCTCGCTCCCCCCGGGACCTGCCAAGCCCCAAAGCATCAGCACTTCCCAAACCTTACAGGGATAATTTACACTGTGCAGTGTGCTCACACATGGAGCAAGGTGCGGAGGGACTGAACTTCCCGAAACCAGCTCCCCCCTGTTTGGTGCTTGCCCCTAGATGTGGTGGATGCAGTCACCAGTGGGAGCCAGGGGCTGCAGTGATGCTAAAGCTGGTTGTTGCTGAAGGTCAGAGCAGAGTTCGAGTCGCCCTCCCCTAAGCCCTGTGTGATGCTCAGGCAGCCTGACCTCGGTGGAGTGCAGAAGTGTTTTTCAAGCCAACATCTTTCCTTTTAAGCTGCAGCTGCATTTCTGGGCATAAAAATGTCTATTTTGGCTCTCATTATTTTACCGTCCTGAGGAAGCTGTCAGATTGTGGCTTTGGGGTTGGGTTTTGAGCTTCTTTTTATACCTCCTTAGAACTTTACAGCTGGAAGCCAAATTTCCAGGTGCTACCCAAGAAATGGCCCTGGGCACTGACTCCCTGTCCTGCCTGGCAGCGCTTTTAAAGAGAAACACCCAAAACTGACCCTGTTGGTTCAGTGTTCTGAATTTTCAGAAGGGTCACAGGTTCTTCAAGCTGTTCTCTAATCGGAGCATTAGTGAGTGATGTCCTTTCCTTCCAGCTATGGGAGGGTTCGAACATGATGGGTTTCACAGGAATGGAAATATCTGCAATGGGTGATGATGCTTTGGAAATCCCACTTAACCTTTCTGGTGACTGATTCTGCTCCTGTGCGTTGCATCAGCAGTAGCACAGAACATGATGCTTCTGTTGCTTGTGTCCTCCTGGTTAGTAGCAGATGTCTGTCCTGGATTCAGTGACAGCAGACAGGGAGGAATGAGGTAATGAAATGAATTGTATTATGGACCAGCTCTGAACTTGGTATTTACCACCCATTCAGACCACTTTGTTGGTTTCTTTTGGAGCCACTGTGCTGTGAAATAGCAGGCAGCATCCTCCCTCAGTGTGGACCGGGGCCAAATAGGTCTGGATCCGCGTTGTGCTGTCTGTGCGCTGCTGCTGGTTTTAAAGATATGCATAGAATAAGTACATAAAATACAAGCCCCACGTCCCTGTTTGGCTGGGCAAGCTGAGAGCCAGCAAAGCAAACTGCACTGAATCTAGACCCTTAGAGGTGAAAGAGTTCTTTTTGTTTAAATAAATAACTAGAAGTCAGTTTGCTTACCTAAGAGTTTTATTATGTCTGACTGGCTGCTGCTCCCAAGTGCCCAGCACTAAAAGCACAGCAGCAGTTGGAGCTTCCAGCACCCGAGCAGCCTGTCCCTCAGCCTTTCCGATGCCTCTTTCCGCGCCATGACCGCATCTCTTCCGTGGCTCTGGGGAAGCGACCTCCCATCTGCGGGGCGGGGATGCTGGGAGGAATGCTGGCTGTCCGGATCTGCGCCGCGGCTGGGACACACTTCAGCCCTGCCGACGGACTGACTCCGGTGAGGAGCAGAGGTAAGGGTGCCCCTGGGATGCTGCCGCTCGGGGTCCTGGCTGCAGGGATGCACCCACCAGAGATCATCCTGCAGTGACTTGTTTTGCTTTGATTTGTGCCTGCGAGGCATCTGCTGCTGGAGTGGGTCAAGGGGAATAGCTGGAGGCAGAAGGGAAAGATTAGTTTGGGGGTTTGATGTGTTCTAGATTTGGGATGTATCTGTGCACATGCAAGCAGGGCAGCAGTGAGTGCTGCCACATCACCGGGCTGTGAGTGTCCCAGGGGAGGACTGAGGGTGTTGCCTTCCCAGAAACCTCGGTCTCGGCACATCTTGATCCCGTCTCGGTCTGCAGCAGGCTTTTAGAAAGCAGAACTGCTCAAACTTGCATGTTTGGAGAGTTAAACAAGTAAAGCTCCGCTTGCAGACAGCGTGAGGAGCTCTGAGAGCTCTTGGGGATTGGCTGCGGTGCCTCCCCAAGTTCTGGGGGTCTTTTCCCTGGAATGGCTGCGCTCCCAGTGCTGCTCTGGTGGGAACGGCATCCGGCATCACAGCCTGGCAGGGTTTTGTGTCCGAAGTGAGGAACTTGCTGTGTTTTATGATGGAGGCTGGCTGTGCTTGGTGCTGGAAGTCAGCACAGACCCTCTCCAAATGCTTTAGCAGTCACTACTAGCTCAAACACTTCCGTAGCAAATGCTTTTAAGTATTGGACTGAAAAGCTGAACTTTTAGTGCTGAAAAACTTAGACTTAACATGTCTGGAATCCCATGACACACATCTCGTGCGGCTGCTTTGCGGCCTCATTTTGGTTGTGCTGAAGGTGTTGCTCTGAGGTTTTGCTCAGTTATATTTTACTCTTACCCTGCTTTTATTCTGCAAAACATCTGGCTGTAAGGAATGAGTTCCACAGCTGGAGGACTCTCACACCCTCCGGAAGCTTGGAGTAGCAATGAGGCTGTGTGCTGTTTATGGTGCGCACATCTCCTTAACCACTACACCTGTCCTAGGGGTATTGGGCACTGGCAGAGCTGCTAAACCAGGGGAGGGGGAGGAGGTGGCAAAGCAGCTTGAATGGATCCGATGAGAACTTGTGTGGATGCTGGATGCACCTTGGAGATCCTGCCTGGCCTTGAAACTGATGATTTAGGTGTGTTTTGCAGGGATTATGAATGGTTGCTCACAGTCCAAGAGTCACAGAGCAGAGCTTGCCACTGCTCCCCTTTGCTCCCTATGGAGTGTGGGGAACACCCTGCTGTCAGAGTGAATGCGATGGCACTATCCTGGCAGCCTCCTGGGAGGCAGAGACAGCAGCTCTCCTTCTCTTCTAGCTCTTTCACATTCATCTTTGAGATTGATGTTTCTGCTTTTGTCAAGGTAGATAGGATCTGAGGCGGCTTCTCCAGAGGAAGTAAATGTTGAAGTTACAGATTGGTTTTACACTTCCAGAAGCTGCTAGGACAGCTGTGCAGCGACACTGATGTATTGCACTCTGCTGATGCTTGCCTCCTCTGGATCAAATTATTTTGACTTCTTTGCCTTTCCCCAAGTGCTTGCTGAACAAGATTACAGGCAGCAGGGAGGATGGGAAAAGGTTTTTCTTCTTTTATCACTAGGTTTTTCTAGTAAGAGATCAGTTACTGAAATTCGTGGTTTCTAAGAGACTTTTGGAACACAATTGCAATGCGTAGAGCAGGGTTTGCAGTCTCTAGTGCTTTGTTTCTTATTTAAGGCATGCCCCATCCCTGGCAGTGTTCAAGGCCAGGTTGGTTGGGGCTTGGAGCAAGCTGCTCTAGTGGAAGGTGTCCCTGCCCGTGGCAGGGGTTGGAACTGGATGAGCTTTAAGGCCCCTTCCAACCCAAACCAGTTTGGGATTCCATGATCCTACAAATCATTTTATTTGCAATTAGAGCAAAAATTACACATCGTTTCACAGCTAATTCTCGAGAGCTGCTGCATTTGATGTGGCTCCACCACTGCAGAAGTGGAACTGCTAAACAGGATATTCTTAAAACTCAGAGGAAAATAAGGTGGGTGATGTTCTGCTTACATTCTCCAAATCACTTTCCCACCAGGCTGCCTTCCTGTGGCACCACACGCTATTAAAAGCCCTTGCAGTACCGTCAAGGCACAGAATTATCTTCCAGATTGGGAGCTCCAGATTCCTTTTGGTCATGGTGAGATAGATAATCCACACATTACCCACTCTAAGCACCATCTCTGCAAGAATCCAGATGGATGCCAAGAATAAGGCACTTCTTATAGCTGTAGCATTTGCAACAGAAGTTAACATGCCTTGCATAAAAGTGTCCTGATTTTTGACTTGGATTGAACACATATGAGTCACTCAGCTGCATTCTTCTAAAAGCCTTGACCTGTACAGAAAATTCCCAAGTTCTCTGTCACACCCCCAACCTGCTTAGCAAAAAGGGCATTACAGAGACATAGACATGACAGGTTTCTCTTCATTATTCAAAACCTTTAAGCTCTTGACGGAAAAAACATTACTACACCCATCATTTCCAAACACTTTGCAAAGAGTACCCCTCAGCTTGGGATGCCACACACATAGTGTCATCTCCTACCATCACCACATGCTTTTGCTCAGGAGGGCCTTCACTCCTAGAACTTAGGACTCAGCATGAGGTTTGAATTGTCTTTCCTCAAAAAAAACAGTATATGGGGTGAAAAGAACTGACACAGAGACTCCAGTGCTCCCTCCAAGTTGGGGTACAACAGGGGAAATGTTCTCCAGCACACAATGACAGGGCTTTACTGCCTGCATTCAGAGAGCGGATTCAGGGTTGGGGTCTCTCCACTGCTCCTCCTTTGAAAAAAGGCTGCCTCCAAAGTCTCCCCATTGCCACGTCTTCCCAAAACCTCCTCACTGTGCTAGAAAAGAACCTTGTTTCTTCAATGGAAAATACTCAAAGAGAAGACCTGGCTACCTGGGAACAGCAGCACCTGCAGCTGGGAAAAGCAAGTTCTTCCATCAGAGTTCTTCCAACGAGCCAAAGGCAAAGGGAGCACAGAAAAACACTTCCAGCAAGTCCGCCCCTGCTCTGCCTTTGACCCAGAAACTTTTTAGGAGAAGCTTGTGGTTTTCTATCCCCTGATTAATTGAAGTAACCACAGAAACAAACTGCACTGCCTGCCCAGCTCTGCTGCTTGGCTCTAAACAAGCACTGATGCACACTGCGCTGCAGCAGCCACTCTCAGGGCTCCAGAGACTCCTTACACCAGTTCAGGTAGCACTTACTTAGTTTAAGACATCAAAGAGCAGTCATTTTTTGAAGTGGGAAGTAAGACCTGGAGATAAAACCAGTGAACATGAAACCCCCAACACAACACAACCCATCCAGTGCCGCAGACCAACTGCTCAGGAGAAGGCTGCATGGAGACCTCATAGCAGCTTCCAGTATCTGAAGGGGGCTTATAAGGATGCTGGGGCTGGACTCTTCATTAGAGACTATAGTGATAGGACCAGGGGTAACCGGTTCAAACTGAAACAGGGAAAGTTTAGATTGGATATAAGGAAGAAATTCTTCATTGTTAGGGTGGTGAGGCACTGGAATGGGTTGCCCAAGGAAGTGGTGAATGCTCCATCCCTGGCAGTGTTCAAGGCCAGGTTGGACAGAGCCTTGGGTGACATGGTCTAGTGGGAGGTGTCCCTGTCCATGGCAGGGGGCTGGAACTGGATGATCTTAACGTCCTTTCCAGCCCAAAGCTTTCTGTGATTCTATGATTCTATAAACTGAAATCAGGGAGACTACGCTGAGTGCTCTGGAGATAGACAGAGCCTTAACATCCTGTTGGAGAGCCCCTTTCTGCAAAGGCATAAGAAAGGAAACAATTTTTGGAGGGTTAAAGAGCTGAAGGTTTGAGGACCCTTCTGCCCCTTGCAGCAGTTTCCAATCTCTGAAGCCATTAAGCAACCTGGACAGAATTCCTAGAGCGAAGCTGAACGAAGTTGCTTTCCTGACCAAACCTCTTCTGTCAATGCAAAGCTATCTCAGGTCTGTGGGGTTACGTGATGGGAAGAGATGTTTTCCATGTGGTCCAGAGGAGGACAAGGAGAGCTGCACTTTCTAACCTGCTCCTGTGCCTGTGCTATAACAGGGGAAAGCAATATCCTGCACACATCCCTCTGTGCAACGCATTGCAAGTTTAAAAGGTTTTCTCCTCACCCATTAATTCCCCCACATCAATCTATCCAAGAGGATATTTAGCTAGAAGTTACATAGGGAGGGAAAGATGATGTGGGGCCATGTGTCCATAAGCACACCCAAGTCTCTGTCTCTTTTCAGGCCTATAAACCACCCTGTTCCTATATGGATGCAGAAATACCCAACACCATGTACCCTGGGAGCTGGGGTTTGTGGAGATATAGCAAAGACTGGACTCTTTCCAAAGACAGCATTGTTTGACTTAGCTAAATGAACCAGGTGATCAAAGAGAGGGTGAGATTAGCAGCTTGTTGGCATTCCAATTGTGAATGTTTTTATCCTGTTCACTTGTTTGCTTTATGTGTATCGTTTTCTGAGTAGAGAAATAAATCCAGCCTTAGGATTTGAAAGCAATGCTCTCCACAGATGCAGCTCTAAAGAACAGCTAATAAATGCTAATTATCCTGCATAGCAGAAGGTCCCTCAAGGGCAGAAGGTTACTAAGTCTGATGACTCATTTGAGCCACTGATAACGTCCAGTTTACCTACTGTTTGCATCAAACCATTCCTGCTCTCTTTCCTTTGGCGTTGTGAAGCCCTCATGTGCAAAGTATTAAAGAAGCAGACCTAGATTTGAACCACTACTTGACAGATGGGACAGGTTAAATCCTGCTTGTCAGGAATAAGGATGTTGGTATCCTGGTTATTAATGGCTTATCTAGTGACTGATTTTTCCCCCACCCACTAAAGAGCCTGAAAGCTCTTTGGAATCATAAAATTGCAGATGATTCCTTAGGTGGGGTTTTAGGAGACAGTAAGGTGGTGCAGGAGGGGAAGAGACATAGAATCATAGAATGGTTTGGGTTGGAAAAGACCTTAAGATCATCCAGTTCCAACCCACCTTCCATGGGCAGGGATGCAATCTGAAGGTGTGAACAGCTGGCACAGAAAAGGAAGAGAACAGTTTTGCTCAAGTCCTAAATCCAGCTTTTGCCAAATGTAGGAATGGGATTCAACTTTCCACATGGATATGGCAAGTAGCTAAAACTTCCAGATGGGGCTTGTGAATATGATACAGCATCTATGGAAGACTCATGGGCTAGAGGAGAGCAGATGGAAGACAGGGAGGGTAGCCTGGGACATCCAAACCGACATTAGCCGCTTGCTAACTTGACCCTTAGATCTCCATTGAGACTTAGCTTAGACAACCAGCTAACTTCTGTATCTGGATGCCAAAATGTGGGTGTCTCAGGAGCTGAATCCCATTTTAACTGTTACTGAATGAAAAACAAAAGGTGTATATGTGAATTTTGACATAGAGCAGGCTACGTTCATTAACCAGCTTCCTCCTCTAGTGAGTCCATCAAGCTATGTGACCAAAGTGACCAGCATCTGCATTTCTGTGCTCTACCACTGTTGGGGCGTTGCTGGTGCTACTAGACCAGTGTGATCAGTCTCTTGTGATATGAATATTTGTTAGTATGTCTATTGAATTGGCAGAAGCGTTTTCAAGTTCCTCCAGAGCCTGTGACATAAAGTGTATGTTGTGTCCCTTTTCCTCACAAAGAGATTTAAGAAGCTGTTTGAGTCTGTGCCACTCTTACAGCCTCTTTCAGTTTGATGTGAACTCCAGATCCAACCTTAATCACAGGTTGTGAACCCTATGGAGATAACAGGGATAGTTGGAGGAGAAAAGGCTTTGCTCTGAGGTCCTGACTTGTAGTTGGGGCTTCCTTTATCCTTTTGTGGTTAATAAGCAAGCACTAGGTGTGCAGAAGGATTACAGTGCCTCTTTCCTACACTGGCATCCTTGTTAGGGGTTAAGATCTTAAGGTATGTCAGCTTCTGAAGGTGTTTGCAATGCTTCGGCATCTATGAGCAAAGCAATTGTTGCAAGGAAGTGTTTGCTACAGATCATTGGCTAAAATGCTTTGGCCCATGTATTCAGGAGGTCACTCTCAATGGCCACAATGGTTCTTTTCTGCCTTTCAACACTGCCACACCTCTTAAGTCATTTCTGTTCTGCAGACTTCAATATATCACCCCAGGGCTCACCCCTAATGCGTGCTTTGTGTTGGCTGGATTTGTACCATGGATAACTGTTCTTGGAGGGCTTTAACCAAAGTCTACTAACACTTTATCCCAGAGGAACTCAAGCTGAGTACACAAGCCAGATGTCAGGAGATGAGTGGCTGGGAGATCATAGCATAATACAGGTTGGGAAGGGATGTCAGCAAGCCTCTGGCTCCGTCTCCTGCTCAAAGCAGAGTCAGATATGGGGTCACTGCAGCAAACCCAGGCTGGGTTTGTTTCAGGAAGCTGCTATTTGGAAGCCTAGCTGTTCTTTGTTCTATATCCCTATGGGTATCCTGCCCTCCAGTTTTCAGTTTGCAGTCTGATTCTGCAGCACCCCAGTAGAGTTCAGGTATTTTAAGCTCTTTGTCTATATGGAATCTTGAATTGGGTCTTTTGGTAGAGCCTGATTGCCTTTCAGTACTCATTGCCTCCTCTAGAAGTGGAGTCACTCATCTTCAAGCTGTGTTAAGAAAAGAAAATAATCCTATTGCTCTTGTCCATCACAGTCAATAGAAAGTCGTGTTTCTGCCTCACAATGAGCTTTTCTCCCTGGACCCATCCTCTCTGAAGGTGGCACTTGCAAATATATGTCAGTGAATTTCTTGACTTTTCTTTCATTTGATTAACTTCACACCTCAGGAATATATAAATAAGGTATTAAAAGCCAAGCTTTTTGGAGAGGATGTGATGTTTGAGTGCTGTCATCTAGGGAGAAGCTTTCCAGATGCTGGTCCACAGAGCATGGCCAGCCTGGTGGTGCAGAGCAGAGAACATGCACAACCATTGACACAGCAACATCCACAGTGTTTTCTGCTCCATGTGCAAGGAAGGAGGTGAGAAGAGCCCTGATCTTGACTATGGACCATTGGTACAGTTTGTTTGGAGATCATTGACAAGGATGGAAAAAGAAGGAAAAGAGCTTCTGAAGTGATGGTAGTGACACAAGGACAAGTGCTAGAGGCTGGACATGGGTATACTAAACCAGAAACATGAAGAAATCATTCATGTTCTGGCTCACTCTACAGTGGGAAATGAGAAAGGAGAGGCAAGAAGTCAAAACAGAGTGACGTGGAATGTAGCATAACCCGTAGCTTGGTGGCCTTGAGGGATCCCTCACTCCTATGCTCCACTTTCGTGGGACCCGTTCATCTGCTGTTGTGAACTATTTCAGCATTTTCTGTAAACAACCTGCATGTTTTGGGCCATATTTGTAATCCAGAGAGGAAAAGTAAGGCATGCAAGGAGAAAAAGGAGACAGTGCAGAAGTTCCATAGTATTCTCTTTCCCTTCAGTTACCTCTTTTTTCTTTTATCCCTCCTTTTTCAACCCTCCTTTGGCATGTTCCTGGCAGTCCCTGCACAACATTAATCATTTCAATGGGAGAAGTGGCACTCTGAGGTGATTGTGAAGGATTATAGCCATGATCATTGGAAAAGAGCTGAGGTGTTACATCTAAAAATGCTGTGTTTGCAGAGCTGGGTGCTGATCTGCTGGGCTCCCTGTCCAGAGAGAGCTATTCCTGCTACCCATATGGAGCGATGGGCTTCACAGCAGCAGCCACCATGCAGGAGAAAAGCCTTTATCATCATTTTTGGCAGCTCTGTATAGAGTAGCTCTGCTTAGCAGTCAGCAAAGGGTCCTGAAACAAAGAGGATGGTAGATTATCATGGAATCATAGAATGGATTGGGTTGGAAGGGACCTTAAAGTTCATCCAGTTCCAAGCCACTGCCACGGGCAGGGACACCTCACACTAGATCAGGTTGCTCCAAGCCCCATTATTATATTAAGTACAGATTTGCAAATATCACAACATTGTGTCATTTGTGTCATTTGTGTCATTGTGTCATTGATACCCATAGCATGAGACCAGTGTAACTTTGAGCACCTTGTTGGAGAAAGCAAAGGATAGCAATAAGAAGAACTCAGAGAATAATCAGCCCTATGGAAAAACCTCTGTTGAAAGAAATGAATACAAGTTGATGCTCTAAAAGGTGCATCTATCACTCAGGCTTTCCTGGTCACATTAAAGCAGGGACCCTCCCAGTGAAACACGTTTTAAAGTGATGAAAGCAAGCACCTCTGGACAGATACAGAAGTACCTGGGAAAACTGAAACCAGGAGATTTCCTTGAGAAAGGCACAGTGACTTAAAAGAACTGATACTTCTAAGAACAAGAAGATATCAGTGGTTCCTCTGTCCTCGAAATATAAGTAGGGAGCATGTTTCCAAAGATACAGTCATCACACGGGATAGGCACAGCAGGAGGGATGGGTTGTGGACAGCTAGAGGGACAGGAGCCAGCAGTGAAGCTGGACACAATGGACACCTCCTCTTTGAGGTGAGGAAGGTTTTAGTGAGCCCAAGAATATAAAGAGGAGCCAGTGGTGGTTGTAACACCTTGTTATTCTAAATTAGACTGAGAAGCAGATGAACCTTTGTGCTCCAGCTTCTAAGTTAGCAAGCTCTGGTCTGTCCTGGAAAGCAATCATTCCTTCTGTGGGCAACTGGGTGTGACTGCAGCTATGAAGGTTGTCTGCCTTCATCCTTGATGCTGTTAGGGCTGTGTATTAGATAGATGATTGCCTGGCTCTGATTTGGCAACCCCTGTAGGACATTTACTCCCATGACTGCATAGACACTGATGTAGCTTAGCTTCAGATTTAGCTCACACAAAGCTAAGCCCACTTTCTGTTTTCCTAACCAAGCATCAGGCAGGAGTGCTAGGTGGCTTAGGAAAGGCTGACATTGCCCAATGCAAGAGTAATTTTTGTCCTTAAGGATCAAAAACTTGTTATGAAGAGTACAGGAGGAACATAAAGATATTTCTGACTCTTTTTCCCTTACCTTGAGTTGCTCCTACCTGGATCCTTGTTCTGTCCTTGGAGAAAGCTTCATCTGTGGCTCTTCCCACCTATATATTTTGCTCTGTTTCCCTTAAGATTTCCTTGTGTTTCCATTTCCTTAATCCCATTTCTTCTTTCTCTCATCTGCACCATGTGCAGTCATCTTGCTGACATGGTAAGTTTTTTGTTCTCCACTGAGAAATGACTCATTTATTACAGTAGGGGTTCCAGCTTTTCACCAACTGCTTACAGATGCCCTTTGAATGGAGCTTTCAATGGGCTTCATGAATAATAATGCAAAAATAACCCAGTGATGTGATTTGACTTTGTCTCTTGGAAACCTATAAATCATCTCAAGCACCGTCAGTTAAAGAAGTCCACCATGGAGAAGAGCATACATTTGCCAAGCCAGAAACAGGCTATGTGCAACCTGTTCATAAGACTTTTAAACCCAGACAAGTAGGGAAAGTAGGTCATTTTGGTCACATGTAGAGACTTGGATGGGGCATCCATTGCTTTGGGAGCTCAGAGACATCCATATCAACACTGTGAAGATGTCACAGTCCAGATGGCTCATGCCCAGCAGGGAATGGCACAGCTCAGAGGCAAAGGGTGTTGATGGATACTAAACAGTGTGGGTTCAGGCTGAAGACATCTTCTTGCCCAGCATGGAAGAGGGTCAGTGCAGGCTCACAGGAGAAGGAAATGTCTGGATCAATGTGCCATACACCAGAGTAAATGGCTTGGCTTCAATAGCTCCATCCCTGGCTCCATCCCTGGCAGTGTTCAGTGCCAGGCTGGATGGAGTCTTGGGTTACATGGTCTAGTGTGAGACATCCCTGCCAGTGACAGGAGGTTGGAACTGAATGATCTTAAGGTCCTTTCCAACCCAAACCATTCTGTGATTCTGTGATTCTATGATCTCTTTTCCATTTCAGGAGGTGGGTGCAGGAGGATGGAGAATGACAATGGTGGTTGTCTAGCCAGCCCCAAAGGGGCAACCAAGCACAGGGCAGTGATGTGCTGCCTCTTTGGGCTTAATCACAGAGGACTAAGGGGAAAAGAGACCCAGCAGTCTTGGCTTTGCCTCTTGGCCATGACCTTGCTCAGCCCTCATGGACAGAGAAGTAGAAGGCTCAGTAGACTTGTGGATACCCATGAGGGTAGGAAGATGAAGGGAATAAATTTGCTTCACAGGATCTGCTCTGTGCAATGCAGCTATGTGCCTTTACATGCAGCTTATTCGCAAGCAAACCAGTCCTAGTATTTGGTTTGGGGTTTTTCTGATGTTTTTTCTTTGATTTACATTTCTGTTTCTCTCTTTTCAACCATTTAGTTTAATTTTTGTCCAGGTAGAGCAGGAAGTGCTTCTTTTAATGAGATGCTTTTTTGTGAGAATAGTCCATTTATAGTCCTCTTTCTGTGGGTGCCATGCCAAGTGTATAACATCTGTAATTCCAGTAGTACCTTTCAGGCTGGAACAGTCCAGTGTTAGTGTGGGCTAAGACAGACACGTTGACACCAGTGCTGTAGCACTTCCCAGGGCAGTGATGGAATCACCACCCCTGGGAGTGTTCACACACCGTACAGATGAGGCCCTCAGTGCCATGGGTTAGTGGTGGACTTGGTAGTGCTGGGGTAATGATTGGACTTGGTGAGCTTAAAGGTCTTTTACAACCCAGCTGATTCTATGATTCTAATATGTGCTGGATGGCTTTTATTTCTCTTCAATGACTTAAAATGCATATGGAGTTGGTGGTGATGCTGAATAAAGCCAGAGTGGATTTTCATGGGATTGGGAGCAGAGTTTCATGGAGGTGATTGGGAGGGGAGTTTCATGCCTTGGCCAGCTGCGAGATGCAATCAGGAGGACTCAAGAGGAGCAGGTAGCTCAGAGGTGAGGACCCCCTTACTTCTGTGTTAATGGAGACAGGCACAATTGCAGGAACATGCATCTCAACAGGCAATTTTAGCCCCATCTGCTTCACCTGTGCCAGTCTTCCAGCTGCACCTGAAGCTGCCCCAGAAAGAGCTCTGATTTGCTGGTGGTCAGATTTAAGAGTCTGAGCACTCAGCTGTTGTTCTGTGTTAGCACTTATCCTCTCTACAGCTCCTCTGTTAAGTGCTGTGCTGGTCTTGTAAGGGCAGAGATGAAGAAAGCAAGCTCCCTGACAGTTAAAGGTATTTTTTCCTCTTTCTTTTTGCATTCAATGGCTGTTTGCTCTGTTAGTGGTGTAAGCATCAGAGCGCTGTTTTGCTTGTAAGCTGTGGGTGAGACCTCCTTTGCTCTGGAGCTGGTTGCTATAGCTTTGGCAGCATCTTTGGGAGCTGAATGTGCAGCTGGTCTGGCACTATTGGAGCCTGTTACTGCAAAACTTGATCTTTTGGGCCTTAAAGCATTTATTCTCAGGAACTTTGCTGGCTATCCATGTGAGAAACAGGACAGTAAAACTTGTTAGGCCAACTAGGTTTGAGCTATCATCACTTCACATTCAACGATCGCTTATAGCCCTTTCTTTCATGGTCTGGCAAACATAGAAGTGTTTGATGAAGACTAGATAAGTTATGATGAATACAGCTGTACAATAATGGGCTGGTTGCATCTCTGCCAATGCCATAGATCAAACTTGGTTGGGTGTTTTGATGTTTCGACTAAACTGAGATCCTGAAATGTTGTGTCTGCTAATTGTGACTTAAATGCTTGAACTCAGTGGAAACTTAGCTGCTGACTGTGATTAATGGCCATATTTTAGTGCCATTGATGCTATGGACCATAAAGTTCCTTTCAACAAAATGCCATCTAAAGGAAAAGTTGAACATATTAGAAGGCAGGAATGGTAAAATTGTCTGGGCAGAGCACCAGGCTTGAGACTGGCATTTCTCTTTCCCTTTAGCTCTGCAGCTGAGTAACTGCAATAAATAACCCGGGTCTGTCTTTGCCTGCTTGGTCTATACCCGGCTCAGAAAGGGGATTGTTGCTTCAAACCCATCCGTATGGTGCCTTGAGATATGGGGCTGTAAATACTGCAGTGTGTCTGTGTGCTCTTGTGGAAGTAATGGTAATTCAGTCTCCCCACAAACATGTCTAAAGTATGGTTATAAAGCACACACCAGGTGAGGGGAAAGAAAAGCAAGTGAGGAAGGTCATGGATGAGGCAGGGAGCGATAAGGGGACATATCCACAGTTATCTGAGAGACAAGCAAGGTGGTGAGGGTGGTGGGTCTGATTGCTGTCTGAAACAACAGAAGAGAGACACTGGCATAGTGGCACCTCTCCTATATGCTGAAGTGGTGACCAGTGGTTGTCTTGTGTGTGAAAACACATTGAAACATGGCTATTTCATGGTGAGCTCGCTGCAGCCTTTTGAGGACCCAGATCCTGCCCCTAACTTCTGTTATTCTAATTTGGCTGCCCAGCCTGATGTCCTGGAAGCCAGTCAGATACAATTCCTTCTGCTTCTTCATGTATTAAGCTCAAAATCACTTCCTTGTGACCACTATGTTGGATCAAGCCTTGAGTGACATGGTTTAGTGTGAGGTGTCCCTGTTCATGGCAGGGGGGTTGGAACTGGATGATCTTCAGGTCCTTTCCAACCATAACTATTCTATGATTGTATGTTACCTACTTTCAAGCCATGGTTTTCTTGACAGTGAGACCATCTGCTCCAAGTGTTTGATCCCCAGTGCTGCTGCAGTTCCTTGACTGATAAGTGAGATGGACCAGGTTAAAACAACCCCATTACCATAGTGCCATTAGGGAAACAAAGGGTTTAATTGCTCCTTTTGTTTAGAGGAGAGTATTTGGAGACCCTGTTGGCTTTACCTAATTTTTATGACTGTCTGTGAATTCCAGACCTCTCCAAAGCCATCTCTTGGCATAATGTTTTTAAAGAGATTATTTCTAGCTGATATCACTTGTGTTTGTGCAGTGATTGAAAACAACAGGGACAAATACAGGAGATGGCTTGACCCCTGTTAACCTTCTGTGCCATGTTATCTACTTGTGCTGAGCACAGGGATTAGAGAAGCTGACCTTGTCCAACTAAAGAGTTAGGTCAAAGTCTGTAGGACTTAATTAGTCAACAGGCCTAAGTATCAACATGCAATAACACTGAAGGCTGAATTACAGTTTATAGGGGAAAATAAGGCGAGGTGTTGCTGGAAACTGGCAAATTTACTAACTTAGTATCCTTTAAATACTTGCAGCTTTGGTGTAGGAGGGAGTGTGGGCAGCCCTGCACAGCTGAGGGCAACATGGATCAGGATAATGTGTGATGGTCCAGCTCTAGGAGACATCAGGTTATTAACAGAAGCTTGGGTAGGGTCTGTAGCTAAGACAACCAAGTTATCAGGCCCAGTCAGCATGGGTTTATGAAAGGCAGGTCCTGCTTAACCAACCTGTTCAACTTCTATGGCAAGGTGACCTGCTTAGTTGATGAGGGTCAGATTATAAAAGCATTTCTTCTATAAAAGTATTGGACTATGGATGTTGTCTACCTAGACTTCAGTAAAGTCTCTGATAATGCTTCCCACTGTGTTTTCCTGGAGAAGCTGGCTGCTTATGGCTTGGACAGATATACTGTTTGTTGGGTGATGGCCAAACCCAAAGAGTGGTGGTGAATGGAGTTAAATCCAGTTGGTGGCCAGTCACAAGTGGTGTTCCCCAGAGCTCGATATTGGGGCTGGTTCTATTTTATGTCTTTATTAATGATCTGGACAATGATCATAGAATCATAGAATAGTTTGGGTTGGAAAGGACCTTAAGATCATCCAGTTCCAACCCCCCTGCCATGGGCAGGGACACCTCACACTAAACCATGTCACCCAAGCCTCTGTCTAACCTGGCCTTGAACACTGCCAGGGATGGAGCATTCACAGCTTCCTTGGGCAACCCATTCCAGTGCCTCACCACTCTCACAGTTAAGAACTTCCTTAGATCTAACCTGAACTTCCCCTCCTTAGGTTTGAAGCCATTACCCCTTGTCCTATCACTACCGTCCCTGATGAAGAATCTCTCTCCAGCATCGTTGTAGGCCCCCTTCAGATACTGGAAGTCAGGCACATGCAGGTGACATGAGGCAGTTAAAGTCAAGAACAAATCCCTTAAAAATCCACGTGCAAAAAAATCATTGTCACTTTTTTGCCCAATGTCGCAGGAAAGAAATGCACCTCTGGTACCATGTCGTGGGATGAGCAGGCAGAGTTACAGTGTCTTGTAGCTGGCTGCCATGCATCTGCCTGGCACCTCCTCCAAGATATACAGGGGTACACACACAGAGAGGGGAAGAAGAGATGGACAATTAAAGGAAAGTGTAATTACTCTGTGGGTCTGTAGCAGTAAACATTTAAGAAGGACCCATGCATTTTACATTGACCATGTCCTAGGAGACAGTCATGAGTAATGCAGGCTTTGATCGTTTCTTTAGGATGAAATAGAGAGGTATATTTTACCATGTGTTTCTTAATATATTATAATTGATCTTAAGATCTTACAGAAAACAAGGTGTGATAGGTTGTATGTGAGTTAGCTGTTCCTGGTAAACCTTGTGTTCTTCCCACATGGGTATTTCCAAGCATACTGCTTTGCCCAGAACAGACTTTGAAAATGCCAGTCAAGTGTCAGGCCCCCTAAGCCCATGAATGGAAAAGCCCAATTTCTTTGCAATTCTCTCATATCACCAGCTGTCTAAAAACCTCTCTGAGAGGATTTAGATTGGATTTTGTGCTGATTTTATACAGTTGTCTTATGTCTTCCCCATGAGTGGTGAAAAAGATTTGTTCCACACAGCATTGGGGATGCAAATATCATTCCTGTCTCACTGCATCATTTTAAAGGAGGACCAGACAGTTGCCATGGCAACAGCACATCTGAGCCAGCTGTAGTTGCCATGGAAACAGAAACGATGAGAGCCAGGAAAAATAGTCCCAGAAGACAAACCATTTTAAAACACACACAAAAATTCCCTTAAACTAAAATAAAATCTTGCTTTGAAATTCTAGGGCCTCAGAAACAAGGAGCAAACCAGAGGAGAATGCAAACACCCTCTCATGGGCTCGCTGCTTTCTGGTTTTACATTTTTGAGAGACAAGGGAGAAGTTACTGGAAGTGATCCAGTGATTGCTAGAAAGGGGTGAAAGTAAACTCCACCATACCTTTGGCCCGTCCTGCTGACCCTGTGGGAATGTGAATGCTCTGCATTGATAGCTCTGCGCCACGGAGGCACAAATCAGTACGCCAGTCAGGTATTCCTCTCGTTCACAGCAGGCTCTCCTTCTCTAAAGCTAACCATTCTCCATATAAGTGCTTTCAAATAGTGAGATTCTATCTTTGGAGACGCTTTAGTCTCTGCAAGAGGCATAGTTTTTATCATTAAAAAGGCAGAAAGATGCACTGTCTGAGATGTCCAAGGCTTAAGTCTAGGAATCTCAAGCAATGGCTGGATGCCTGGCAGCACTGCGACCTGCACCCTGGCCCTCAGGGATGGGCCAGTCTGTTTGATAGGTACCAAACAGATCAACCCCCAACAACCTACATCTCATTGGGGTCTTCTGTTACTGTTTATCTGTAACTCCTTTTTTTTTAAAAAACTTTAACATTACAGTTAAGCAGAGGAATTATTAAAATGAGAAATGAATGATGCTGTAAAAGAGAGGAAGGCAAACAGCTTCAGCATCCACACAGAGGTGTGTGAATTTGGGGTCTCTTGAGAATGTAATAGGGCAAACACAAGGGCTCTGACTGGGAGTGGGGGAAGAGAAGAGAGCAGATGGAGGGAGAAGCTGACAGGAATAAATGGAGTAATAGGGGAAGGTGAGATAGGAGAGCCTCAAACTGGGAAATGATAGGGATGTAGGAGGATGCTAGAGCAGAATGTGTGTGGTAAAAATAACAAGCAGTGAGAAGGTGAGCAGGAGAGCAGGTAAAGCCTGAGGTAGAAAACAAGGATGGAAGCAGGCAGAGATGAAACAACAGAGGGGAGTGGGATGGCAGATCACAGGATATGAGGGTGGGCAAGCTGAGAGCAATAGAGTTGGCACAGCAGTATGGGACAGGACAGGGTGGGAAGTGAAGCCTTGCTCAGTAAGTACAGGGGCAAAGAAAAGTGAAGAGAAGCAGGAGATATGCAGGCCAGATAGGGCACAAGATGGTCTGTAGGGTAACATGCTTTCTGTTGTTTGTAGTATTCCTGTACTTCAGCAGATTTCCATGGCTTTTCTAGAATCCCTGCATGTGTCTAAATGTCTGTTACCTGGCTCAGTCATCACACTATGGGGAGCGCTGCTTAATCCAATGCAGTGTTGTACTTACACTTTCCAAGTACTTATTTCCTTGCCCTGTATCAACAGCTAATGTTATCATATCTTTCCATGCTTTCAAGGTGAAAAATGTCAGTCATTTCTTAACAAAAGCAGACTTAGAAAAGCAGTTCGGCATCTCAGGTGCCTCTGAACCGTCAATGAATTTTCTGCCTTCTCATTTTGTGATCACAGTTCCTGCCCTTTTGTTTCAGTCTCACTCCTTTCTTTATGTCTATAAACAAGGGAGACGGGTGCTGCAGTCTGCACACACCTGTAATTTCTATTGAAGCCAAGGGAATCTGGGTGCATGTAACTAATGGGACTGGAGGACTTGGCTAAGGATTCCTGTTTAAAGAAATAATAAACTGCTCACGTTTACTGAGAAGGAGAAAGAAAAAAGTCTTTATTCAAAATGTAAATCTCTTCCTGCTGAGGAGCGAACCCAAAAGTCAGCCTTCAGGATATAAATATTTATGCCTTTTGCATAAACAGCAGATGTAACATTTCCAATTAACTGTCGATCTTTCCATTTCTCTGGCTGCTGCTGCTTTCTCTCACAATATCAGAATGAGCAGTTCGCTTCATTTGCCTGACTCAGATCTGTCACAGATTTCCACAGTCAATAAGATGAAGTTGCTCCTGAAAATGTTTATTTATCAGAGCCTAACAATTTCCCTCTGTTTTTTATTCCTTGTATGCAATGTAAAATGAATTCTGTTCTGCTGAAAGATGTGGGATTCACAGCCCAGATAAGAGAGCAGAGAAGGCACAGAGCCAGCCACAGGTGAGAGCATTTGCTCAGCCATCGCACCACACTTCAGCCCAGCCCTAGGAGAAGCCCTCATGACATGAGAGATACCAGTCTCTGACCCATTTGCCCCCTGGCCTTTCTATCAAGGCTGCCAGCCTAGGGCCAGGTAGCATTGAGTGTAGGAGGTTTTATGGTGTAGCCACCTGCCCATGAGGAACTGCCTCCATCACTTCTTCAGTGTCAGCTTTCTCAGGTGTCTGACATTCAATCTTGCTAATGGCAGCCTCCCTCTTCCACAGCTTCTTTCTCTCTGGGAGAAAGTGTG
>JANHGB010052734.1:81415-98977 GCA_026283785.1 Coracopsis vasa | reverse complement strand
GACTCACACACTCATGTGCTGATGTTGTGGCCACAGTGATTCCCTTTTAAAAAGGGTTGTTTAATGATACACAAGCAAATAATTCTAAAGCTCTCTGGGATAGTACCTAGTATTTGTCAATACCTTCTTTGTATTACCTCATATTGTTTCACATGCTTAGAGCAAACTCTGTATTACAGTGTCTTTGGGGGACAAGGTGTGATGTGTTCCAAAGCACTGAGTGCTAGAGGCAAGTACTGATTCGATGATGCCCTTGGTTGGCTCCATGCCCTGGTCATATTTTTGCTGTGCTTGGCATGTTATGAGTGGTGCCCCTGAAGGATCTGGTAGTGGTCTCTTTCCAGCACCGTATGTTTTGCTGACTTGCAATATATTGTGAAGAAGGTGATGTTTTCCTATAGGAGATATCTGCATTTCAGAAGCTTGTGGAGTTGATGACTCCTGTGTGGAAAAAGGGATGCACCAGCACGTCTGAGTGGTCCTGTAGTGAATGGGTGATGTAGACACAAAGATGGCGTAATTCAGTGGCCACAGCTGGGGAGCTTTGATGATTCTGCATGTGCGCGTGTGTGTAGGAAGAAGGGGATGACGTATCTAAGTTATCACTCCCAAGGAAAATGTGGCTACAGGATGACTTTTAATTTGTTTGGAGATGAAGGCAGGGAGGCAGCATATGTGAAAATTTTTCTGTTTTTTTTCCTTTTCCCCTCTTATGTCTGGCATATAAACAGGGAAAGTCAGTATAAGAATGCCTGGGTGCCTGTAGTTCCTGCTATTTCGTTTAATTGCTGCTTTATTTCTAGTGAGGAAGCACTTTCCTGCTCTATAAAATACCATCTAAAGCATATATTTAAAGCAGTGACTAGCTAGTTCTCTGCAATCTCTCATTTAATGTGCCCCATCAATTTACTGGCCTTTCTGTCTCTGGTATAGCCCAACACAAACAGTCTGATTCATGGTAGTTAAAGCAGTGAGGTGTAGTAAAATTCTTATCCTGACTCTTACTTGCTTCTGTGCCTAATTTCTGGCAACCTTGTTGCTCCACAATATCCCACTGCAGTTAATAGGAAAGACTTCTGATACAAATGCAAAATCTGCAAACTTAAAAGTCATGTTTTGGAGGACATCCATCTGAACTAAAGATTGTGCGTATTCTAATGGAAAATGAACACCTGGTTTCTCTATGCCTTTTTGATGCTGGGGGACTCAAGAACTCGCAGTTCAAGTCCAGGCACTGTGTGGGACATTGGGTAGTTAATTGGAGAAGGCCCTAAGCAACCAGATGCTTTGCCCAAGAAGCTGAAGATGATCTCCTCTACTAGTCTGTGAGATCCAGATTGGATCTAGAGAGTCGGATCCTGCTGAGTGAGGGAAGTTGTGCCTGAGTCAGATAGGGGATGAAAGAGCAGAGGCCATTAGATGAAGTTTACAAGACTGGTCTGTTCTCCAAGGACCCAATCAAGAAGGGGGGATGTCAGCTTTCAGAGTCTAATTCTGCATCTCCCATGATGAGAGCTTAGGAGTACCTGCTGCTGGTGACTTCACTTTAATCACTGCACAATCTCCTTTGCTCAAAGGCTGACAAAATCTACTATACTGCTGACCTGCAGCAATTGCTGTTTCATGTTATCTTTTTTTTTTCATTGGCTGTAATTGCTAGTTCCATCCTACGTTTCTAGAAATCATTTCAGCGTTACTAAGACAGTGATTCCGCTTCTTAAAAACAACAAAAGGCTGTATAGCCATCATTAGGTGTAAAACCACCACTGCTAAATGACCTGTTGTAATTCTGGGAGGAGGTGATGCGTAAAACTGGAAGAGAGCAAGTTCAGCATCATTTTAGTAATCCGATTGGTGAACTCGATCTGCCTGCAGAGGTGTCTTCTGCTGTTAATCATTAGGTTCTTAACCTTAACAGTACTTCTTGGTCTGCAGTCTGCTCAAGCGTAGAATGTCAGTGCATGTCTACCTCTAAACTTAGCAGAACTCCACAGCTTGCTGACATCTAGTGAGGAGGCATTGTATTTTGAAGAGCAGGTAGAAAACTTGTAAAAGTGATTTTGGATGTGGAAGAACTGGGTCTTTTGTGGTGAGCATAATCCTTTTAATACTCGGCTCTTCTGCAGCCATGAGATTCATGCAGGCAAGTTCAGCTCAGTTATCACACCAAAAAAAGAAAAAGCTTGCATTTCCCTGGGCAATCTGTGTGCACTGTAATGTCAAGCTGTGCATGAGAATATGTTACCACAAAGGAAGGTAGAATGCTCTACTTAGCGGTCACAAAAATGAAATACGGAGGTGTTATTTCAGTGACTAAGAGGCAGGCATGTACGGATTGTGATACGCGAATGTTACGTAGATGCACTGTAGTCTAAGAGGTGCTTTTTCACAGGAGGATATCACATACTGTTAGGCACTCACCACGTGTGATTGTAATCCGTTTCTTGTAGTTTTCATATAAATTAAGCTTGAAAGGACTTTAAATGCAGTGCTATTTCTGTAGGTGTATGTCACAAGTACAGTTGGATGGGAACTTTCCAAGAATGCTTTTTTTTTTTCCTCTCCCTCTCCCTTAGGAGAAGGAGTTTGGAAAACGTCAGTTATGTCAAAACCACAATGTTTGAGGAAACCTGGCTGTTTGACAACCTATTGCTGACACATTTGTGAGTTTCTAATAGAGAGCCATCTGGTTTCTTGCTGCCTTGTTGATGCTGCAGAGCTGAAGGATTCATAGTTCAAGCACAGGCTCTGTGTGTGGGCTTTTAAGAGGTTTGAGACCTCAGGCTGGCTGGGCTCTCTTGATACAGGGTCTAGAAATGGGAAGCCTTGGGCCCCTCAGCTTCAGTGTGAGATGCCTTACTGTAGTCTCCTTGGTAGAGAACCTCAAAGGCCCTTGTTCAAGGTTTTGTCCTTCATCTCTATGTAGGGTCCCACTGATGACTTTTTGTGAAATCGCTCAGAGTAAGAAAATGTGCAGAAAATCCTTCAGAGCTGGGAACAATCAACTGTTCCATTTAATTCAGGGGGAAAAAACCCCCAACCACCACCAACTGTTTTGGCTTCTCTCTCTGCCCCCCATATACTTAGTTCTGGATATTTCTAAATTTCTTCTTGTTCTAATTCAGAGCAAAGCCATTTACAAAATATCAGCATTTCCCATAGGAAAGCAGTGCTGAGTTTTTCCAGTCTATGTACAATGTCTTTGGGTTTGGTCCCTATGCGAATGATGCTTGCAAAGGAGATAATAAGGCTTCAGCGGGCCACTAGCTGGGCCTTTGCTTTTTAAGAACCATTTCTGGATCTACTGTTGAGATGAATTAGAAACATCAGTGTCCCTGCTTTTACTCAACTCTCAGAGCACACTGAAGTGGTCATTCTAATTGCATCCTGTTACCATTTCATATATATTTCTTGATGCATGTGCTGGCCTCATTTGACTTCATTATGCCATCGTGGGGATGCCTCATCTTTCTCTTTATTTATGTTCTATTAAACTATTTCTAGAATTAGAGGTCATACATAAAAAAATTAAAATGCAGAACCCATACTAAATCCTTTCGTTGCATTAGACCCTGTCTGGCTGATCTCCCATTGCCTGCCAGGTCTGATACTTAGTGATTTTAAATGTTGTTCTGGGCTGAGCTGACAGCAAACCTTTAGTAAAGGCTGTTACATGTAAGGCACTGGGTAGTATCTCTTCTACAAGGAAACTGAGCAGTTGTCTCGTCTGCCTCTGAAAGATATGTGCTCTCTGTTTTGCCTGGTCTGTGGAGACATGGACTGTTATTTATGCTGGATTCACAGTATACTTTGTCACAGGAATGGCTGCTAAATGGAGCTGACATTTGGGAAGGAGCAGCAAAGAGGAAACTGCCCAGCCGACTTTAGTAACTTACAGCCTCACTAAATTTTAAGATTTGAAAGCCAACAGATTTCTCAACATCTATTATCTATTATCTAGACTCACAATGTCAGTTTTCCAAACCACACATACTTTGTCCAGCAGAATACGCTAATTTCTTGAATTATTACTGCCTTGCTTTTACTTGGCCAGTAATCTTCAGAGGTAAATGCTATTCGATAAGAACTGTTTATGGCAACTGGTGATACTGTGTGTGAGGTGTCTGAAATTACTAATGGTTACAATTCATCTGCTTTAAGTCTTATCTGATAAACTGTGTTTAAAGGGCTGCTAATCCATATAATTCAGAAGAAAAGGCAGAGCCACAGAACCAAAATTCTTTCATCAAACATTCATTTAGTATCTAGTTGAAGTTCATAGTGCTGAAAAAGAAGGTCCTCCTTATGTAAAGGCTTTTGAGTTGAAGATTGTATAAGCATCTTTCTGATTTAGACATCTGCAAAAGTTAATGAAGCTCTTCAGTCAAATCCAGTGGGCTCCTAACCCCGTTTAGGGACCACAACAAAACGTGGCTTTGTGCTGAGACAGTCCTAGTGTTGGGATCTCATCAGCAGTGCTGCCTATCACAGGGAAGTGTCAGGAGTTTCTCTCAGTGGACAAATTCTTGACATGAGCAAGAAGAAACAACTCCTCTGATTCCTGCTGGGTGCAATGAACACCATAACTAGAAATAGGTTTGGTTGATTTGATCTCTTACCAAAGGCAGGAGGAGATGGCACTGAGGAATGTCACCTTTCAAGTAAGCTGGGGCCATCTAGTGCATCAGAGCCAGCTAATGTGGTTTTTAACTTTCTGATAGGTTTGGAGCAGGCAGACATGTGAAAACCAGTGTAGGATCCATGCTCAGCAAAGGGAAAAGCACTGAAATAGGTGCTGATAAACTCTACTAATAGTTCCAAAGCATCACTGTCAGACGTATTCAGCTGAGTGCAACAAGCCTCAAAATACAACCCCCCGGAAGTTAGGTAGTAAGCAGTTTATTTCTGACAGGCTTGCAAAATCCTTCTGCCATGGAAAAAAATGAGAAGGCTGCCAGCACAGTAGCTTCCTGGGAGACTTCTGTTGCTGCCATCGACTTCTCTAGAGGCTCAACTTTCATGTAAGTGGAACAACTAACTTTTCAGCCCATGCAAAGAAACCCTTCTGAGCATTAATCTTGGCAACCACTTGACAGCATACAAACAGGTTTCCAAATCTGTTCAGTTCAGCAGCAAGATAAGTAGAAAGGTTTCAGTAGCCACTCATGCAGGTTTATTTTGAAGAAGCACTCTACAGAGGCAGCCGTAGCATAGGCTATTCAAGTTCTCTTTTTTGGTCCTTGGAAACACACATGGGGTTTTTACTGCACCCTTAGCAGCAGCTGGAGCTAGAAGGCTTGATGTTGCCAGCCTAGTCCCTTTCCAGGCTTTTCTTCTGGACTTCAGAGGGAATTACATCTCTAGGAACAGGCTGGATGATGCTGTGGGTTTGCTGTGCTGAGTAAGCATGCTTAAGAAGTGTGAAGTATCTGCTTATTGAGTGCAGGCTCCAGAAAGGATTTAGGAGAAGTGGCAAGTTTGGAACACGGTGTTCTCTGACAGAAGGTGTCTTCAGATCAGGAGTGGCTAGAGACTGAGCAAGGGTGGCTGCATGACCCTCACTGTTCCCAGAGAAAAATGGGGACTCATTTCTAGTTACTGTGAGCAAATCTCCGCTCCAAATGTCACAATGATTCATTGAACACATGGAGCTGAGAGAATACTCTGGCATTACTGAAATGTCACACGTAGACAAAACATGTCTATCAAGCAGAAATGAAGTAAAATAAGAAGAATCCTGCAATTGTTCAAAAGAAATAGTGTGATCACATGGTGCAACACCTATTTGTAACTTCTTGGCTGCTTTCCTCTTCTTACTTTGCAAATGTTGCTGATAAAGAGAAACATGGATTGCTCTCTTTAAGTTCTTAAACCACAAACATTTCTTGCAGATGGTGTGTGGCTTTTCACTTCTTTCTTCACAGCTTGACTATCAATCATGGCATGTTTTCCTACATAACTGTGTCCACAACCCTCCATCCCTCTACTGTTCACAATTGCTTGCTGTGCTAAAGTTCCAGCCTTTCCTTTATACTCTTGCTAATGGTTATTCTGCCCACTAGTAGAAGGATTATAATAATTTATCATTTTTAAACCCAGTAGGGGTGTGTTTGACTTTTAGTCATTCACAACATGCACTGAAGGAGCATGAAATGAAACATTAGTGGTGCAGGTTTTATCTACTCTGCAAACCCTCTGAAGCATTGGGAGCAATGGGAATGAGCTCTTGCCAGGTGTGGGTTGTTTAACTAGAACAAACACATTATTTTGTAGAACAAAAGATCTTAATATACAAGGGACTTCATTTTCTTCCATCTCAAAACCAGCAGGTGGGTGTTTGCCCTGTGGTCATTTCACTTTGTCTTTTGTGTTTGTTGTGGGGGCTTAACAAATGATTCAGCACTCTGTGTGAGAGAATGAAGGGGTTTAATAAGCATACTTCCCGAGGCTGTGTGCTTTGTTAGCACCTCGGGATGCAGTGTGACATAGGGCTCTATTTCCTCGGTGCTGTCTGTATGGCTGGTACCCACTTATGTGCCTGGCAGTGGTGTCCCAAGTGAGTTGTCCTCCTGCAGGCAGTGCCATTTGGCTTGGCTCACTCACTGCTGCTCCAGGGACCAAACCTTGGAGGCCTTTGAGCTGCAGTACTGAATGGTTGTAGGTCTCAAATGTTCCCCTGCCCAGCCAAATAATTTGGTCAGAAAAATTATGTATAAAAGGATCATAATCTTTTGCATAATTTACCTCTGATGCATGCCATCCCTAAATGTTCGCAGGGTATTTAATGTTAACGCCTCTAAAAGAAGCTGGTAACATAGGCTGTAAAACCTGATACAGAAGCACAAATGCTGGAACAATGGTTGTTATGAGATTGGTTCACGCTTTTTGAAAGGTTCGCCAGGGAGAGGCTAGAAAAAAAAAAGTAATAATTTACAAATACCTTAAAAATGTTCTCCCAGGTTCAGGTCTTGAGCACTTTGTTATAAACTGTGCCAAAGTAGCCTGGGTTTTCAGTCTGCTGCTGCTCCTGGAATCAGCTTGTTGAGTTATGATTTTCTATTATTTCTGATAGAATAGGATCTGTGATTGGTCTTTCATGGATAGGTGTGAGGAACTTACTAGTAAGGATAGGCTTTCTTTTCTCCTTCACTTGCTAGCAGGTTGCTCCAGAAGGACAGGCATGGTAGCACCAACATAGCACTTTATCTTCCCGTTCATCCTTTATCAGTCTGGTTCTTCAGAAGCAGCAGTTGGCACATCAAATTTATCTAGTGAACGGGAAACAGCACAGTATTGAAGAGATGATGATGATACTGTGGTATCAAGAGCAAAGATGCGATCAAGAACTTCCTTGCAGGAAGTCCTCTTCACTGTTGTACTTAGTTTCTGGCAAGCTTACTGGGTGTTGTATCTCAGCATCTGATGGAGTGAAAAAACGAGCACAAGCACTCTTCATTTCATGTGGGATTTGTCATTGCATTTGGTAGTCAGAGACAGATACGGCTAATGAACCCCTAATGTGTGTGTGTGTGGTTTTTAACTCTGGAAGTATGTGCAATTTAGCTTTGCTTTTCTTCATGTTGTGTATTTACTGTCTTGAATGCTTTATGTTGTCTTCCAGGTTGTAGTAGTAACTCTGTTGCAGTCATAAATGAGCAGTGGGTGGAAGTGAGGCAAGGTCTATATGAAGAGGAAATGCCTTTCCATGGATCAAGTGGGAAAAGCAGATGCCTTATATATAGTCCTTCCTTTCTATAGATCATTTAGGGTTAAAAACTCTGGGAACATTGAACAAAGAAGAGAAGAGCCACTACTGGCCTTTTACTGGGCTAGACATAGTTGGAAAGGAAACCAAATTGGTACAAATGGCACTGGAAGCCATGTCTCCTGAGTCCTATTCATATGCGTAGTGATTTCTCTTTAGTCTTCAACTTTCAATGTGTGAGCAAGAGGTACTCCGGACATAAATCTAGTTAAAGCTGAAACTATTAAGTTGCTATCAACTCAACTTTATCGTATACTTAATTTCCAAACATTAATGGTCAGGTATTTGCATCTTCAGCTATTCATCCTTAAAACACCCAGCAAGTAATAATGACTGAATCGACACTTAGAAGGAGCCTTTCCCTCATTCTGTTGTCTTTGTCAGTAGTTTTTTGTTCCTTGATTGAACATAGGTATTTTGTGCCTCAGCAGGTGTGCAACCCATGTGACCTTGCCAGATGGGAACTTAATAGTCAAGATGATGAAGATACGGATAAGGACAAGAACTGTTAAGTCAGCTATATTTGAGACAACATTAGGTTATGCTGAAGGGGGCAGTAAATGTTAGAGGTGGACTGATCTTATTTAATTCTTTTGTTAGTGGCATGAGTAGGTGGGAGTACACATAGAAAATTAATGCAAAATTTAGAAGATAAAAATATATAGGAAAAATGAGAACTCTAAAGACTGGAACTAACAAAGTAAACAGTGCACAGGACAAGTCTGCTGGTAAGGACTAGTAATAATAGTTTCTCATATACTGTTAGAGCTCTACATTTGAAAAAGGAGAAGCAAGGCAAAAGTACAATGTCCATTGATCAGAAGATGATTGTCACTGAAAGCAAGATGAATGTGAACCTAAAATGTCAAGCAGTATTTTCCCCCTGGAGATAGGGCTATGCGCAAGGTCCTCGGTTAACTTCATCTAACAGTGTGAATAATTTTAGTTGTTTGTGTTCAGAAAGGATTAATTCACACTGGAAAAGGTTCAGAAAAAGGCTACTAGGACACTAGGGGAGTGGAAAACCTGTCTTAAAGTGGAGACTAAGGAGGCTTAGCTGGTTTACTTCAGCAAAAGAACTGTTCCCCAGGTATATGCTGTGGGATAACACCAGATGTAGAACCGGTTCCATAAAAACAAATAAGCAGGATCTGATGACTGATGCCTAGAATGTAGGAGAAAAACCTGGAAGCAGTAATAATGTAGTCATAATAATATCAGAAACTATAAATGAGAGAAAGACTGATCAGTCTGTGAAAAGAGTTTTGTAATGGGGTCAGATGCTGCAGCCCAGACTTCTGATCTTGATGTTATGAAAGACCAAGAGAAGCTCATGGGATTTATGTGTTTAAATGATTTGAAACCACTGACTTGTCAGGTAGTCCTGTAAGCCCCAAGGTTTCATGAGAAGTCTTTGAAATCAAGTTCTGTGCTTTAGAGTGAAGTCAGAATTGCTTTCAATCAGATTGCTTTTGGCTGTCACCAAAGACCTGCATGCTCAGATCTTAATGTAAAATTCTGTTGCGTGGGGATTAAGAGTTGGAATATCTTCTAAAGTCACTTGGTATAGTTGCTCTGATTTCAGTGGAGTTATGCTGATTTCCAATAGCCCAGTAGTTTAAAGTAATGGGAATTAATGAATTTTATATTAAGACAAATGAATATAGCTGAGGTTCTCTGCGCTATCTGGAGGATTATTCTAAAGAGTACAAATTAAAAAGGAGCTATCAACCTGTCATTATAGAATTTTATTATATAGAGAGAACACCTGAAAATCCAAGTCTGGGATTTTAAGTTGTCTTACTTGTTCTAGGAGCCTTGGCAAGAATCATAGAAGTTTAGAGAAGAAAGCAATGAACAGGGTGAAGAAGGGACAGACCACAGAATCATAGAATAGTTAGGACTGGAAAGGACCTTAAGATCATCCAGTTCCAACCTCTCTGCCATGGGCAGGGACACCTCACACTAAACCATGTCACCCAAGACGCCATCTAACTTGACCTTGAACACTGCCAGGGATGGAGCATTCAAAGCTTCCTTGGGCAACCTGTAGGTTGTTCAAAGCAGCGTGTGGTTGGGCCCTCATTATGTTGGAGGATGGCAATGTCTGTGAGGAACTTGTTCCAGAATTTGACCCTCCTCGCAGTAAACTCTTTGGGTTATTTTCTCATGTTTAATGGAGTTTCTTGTGCTTAGTTTCTGTGTATTGCTGCTTCTCCTTTCACTGGGCACCACTGAGAAGCATCTGACTCTTCAGTCAAGTATTTATACTCAGAGATAGAATCCTCCTGAGCCTTCTCTTCTGCAGGATGAACAATCCCAGTTCTCTCAATCTCTCCTCACCTGAGAGATGGTCCAGTCCCTTTATCATCTTCATGGCCCTTCCCTGAACTCGCTTCTTCCCAGGGATTGAGATGAGGCTGACTTGTCTGTAGATCCTGGGATCCTCTTCCTTACCCTTCCTGAAGAGGAAGATTTACTTCCAGTTCTCAGAAAATTCCCCTGACCACTGAGACCTTTCAAAGATAGTTGAAAGAGGCCTTGCAATGATGTTGGCCAGTTCCCTCAGTGCTTGAGAGTGCATTCCAGCAGGTCCCGTGGACTTGGGTGTTGTGGTTGTTCAAATATTTCCCAGCCAGCTTTCCCACTACTGAGCATAAGTCTCCATTTCAACAATTACAGAACAATTTCCCACTACAAACAAGAACTGTATGTTTCTTAGTGCCTCTACATTCAATAGTATTCCACCATGGGTAGCTCCACAGCAAGACGATAACTGTATTTGAAAAATTAAAAAGGGACTTGCAAGCTGAGATACACGATGAATGAGGGAATAGAATAACATGAAAGCAAACCACTAAATGGATTATTTTCTCACATGCTCTTTCACTATTTTAAATATCTATATGTAGTCAACGTGCTGTCTGCCGTAATCATCAACAAAATTTTCCTTCAGCCAACCATGTGTTTTCTCTTCAGGAGTCTCTTTCAATGCCACTTTATATTTTCTAATATCTTTTATTATTCTAATTCCCATTCTATTTGGAGAGGAAATCCAGTACTCTTAAAGAGTGCCTGTTGCAGGCAACCGTTTCAGAACATGACCTGCAGCCTCGCAGCTCACCAGGCTTCAAGGTGGCATGGCTTTTATCCCTCTGCAACTTCTGCTGCTTTCTAAATCCCATTTCAGTGCTGAGGTTTCCACATGGCTGCTGTGTTTTTCCATAGTTTGATTCAGCATATGTATTCTATTTTTGATCAATATTTGTAACAACCCTATCTGACTGCTGACTTACGTCCCGTGTAACAGTAGTGGATGGTCAGCAAGAGTCTTTGAAAAGGAAAATAAAGAAACAAACTTTTAGAGTTTTGGGAAAGTGATTGTTCATATGACTCATCACTTGTTTTAACCATGAATTCTGACTCACTGTGTAGTGTAGCAGGGAAAAGGAATGATAGAAATAGCAAAAAATCTCTAGCAGTCATACCTACAGCCTTGTACAGTGATTCATGGCATCTGGAGTTCACCCATCTCACACAGAGACCAGCAGATGATTATTTTTGGTAGCCTTAGGCCTCAGGAGGTCAGTATCTGCTACTTTCTCCCCTGATTTTTATGGATAGGGGTTTCAGTATGGCCAGGCTGCCCTAGTTTGTGAACATGAGGGTGCTCAAGACCTCTTTTGTGATGCCTTCGGAGTGAACATGGGGACACCTGCAGATGGCAGATGAGAAGGTCATTCTGGGACTGCTGTGTAAAGCCCAGGACTGCTGAAGCACAAGACTATCTGTTAGCTTCTGCCACACACCTTTGTTCTCTCAGACCATTAGTCAGGCTTTGTCCCATGGGCAAACCAAAATGAACAGGTAATAGGGAATAAAAGGGATAAAAGAAGGAAGAAAACATTCTGCCTCCAGTTTAGGTGTTAGTGCTCTTCTGTTAGGTACGGGAATGCATAGGTGGCAAGGATTATCTTAGAGAAATTATGTACAACTCATATTAATGTGTCTCAGCATCCTATAAAGATCCCACATGCAATGATTTTATTTCATCTTTGATGAGAGGAATCCCTGGCTGCCTGTCCAAATCAGTTTCTGACTGTAAGGCTTTCTATCCTCATGTTTTGGCTCTAGATGCCGTTTCACTAGTTTCCTTCCTCTGTATCATAGTTGTGAAAGCTCTTTATCTACTTGAATCTTGCAGTAATCTTTGTGTGTTAGCAATTTCAGAAAAGCTAAGCAGGCATCACTGCCCTGACCTCTTTTGGCTGAGTGGCCACTCTGTACCGCTCCTGCATTTCACAGTGTGCCTTCGGATACTGCTCACACCTCTCGTGTGATTAGCAGTGTCCTCTTGTCTGTCTTTCTCTTGCACCTTCTGGTTTATAGCTCACTGCTGTACCAGCATAAGGCAGCAGGATAACTTCAGGTTTCTGCTACTCTCTTGGAAATAGATGGGTGCAAATTAATTGTCACTGACATTTTGCCCAGAGTCTGTAGTCTCTAGTTTTACTGTAGAGGATGTATTCATTACCTTGACTTTCCTTTCATGCAGTATTTCAATAGACTCTTGGTCTACATCATTCCAGAGGTAATGCAACTGACTTGTACTAACTAAACAGTTGCTGGTTTTGAGGAGATATTTCCAAGACTTTAATAACCAGTTTGTCAGCTGTGTTCATTGTAATGTGACGCTGCAAGCAAATACTAAGCAGCTTGCTGGTTTGACCGCAGCAACAATTAGCTCTGAAGTGACTTTCCGCTATAGGCAGTCACTTCATTAAGTATTTATGAAACTGAAATGTTTCTGTTAATAAAACACAACTGTACTTCTCAGGGCAAGATTGATGTGTCAATGCTTTGCTTCCTAAATGATGTAATGCATTCACTGGCTGGTAATGTCTGACACAAAGACTAAAACAAGGAAAAAATAAGAAACGATAGAAGCAGAAGCTTTGAGCTCAGTGATGCCTCTCATGAGAAGAGCAAGCAATAATTGCCACTTCAGTATTTCAGCCTATGTCTGGTGAGATGCAATTCTGTGAGTTGACAGTGCCTGCTACTTTGGCAGCGGGACACATACCAGTTCTGTGAACCCGGCTGCAGCCTGGGCTTGTGTTCTTGTGTGAAGGGAAGGGCATGCAATGGCCACCAGCCAGCATCCTGTATTCATAAACCCATGCCTCTCACAGTACAGTCTGATCCTGGAAGTCCCAGACACTATTTAATGGTCAAGGCCCAGAATTCCCATTTGAATTCAAGTAGTTACGCCCTATTGGCAAAGGAAGAAGAATGCATGTAACAAATCAAATTACTTCCGCATTAATGCTGAGGTGTTGGGGTCACTTCATGCCTAGTACTTGGGGTTTAACAAGTGTGCTTTTCATATGAACATAAGCAGTAGAAGGGACCTAGAGACTTGGACTATCAGCAGACCCCACATTGTGATGTAGTATAGCAGTCAGGGTGAGAGCAGCCAAGGGGCACAAGGCGCAGCTGGTAGTTTTAGGGACCAGCAGAGAAAGAGAAATGGAGTCATGGAGCGAGTGGTTCACGAAGACCTGGGCAACTGGGACCTTCCCTAGTGGAAGAAGTTCCCTATTTCCCTGGACTAATTAAAAGCAGTGCTGCCCAACCCAGAGGAAAAGGGAATGTCTTTTTCTTTCTTCAGTGACTGAGTTTCTCTGTGTCAGTTTTTTTTTTTTTAATGGAGTCTGGCTGGGAGCCTGCGGTGGCTATGGCACACAATACTCAGGCTGTCAGGAAGCAAGACTAGTTTATGCAAAACCACAATGACATGGGCTAGTTCTAACTAAAATGAGCTCAAACAAAGCAATAGTATACTCCAACAGCTTCCACCTTAAAGCTGCTTCTACAAATTAAAACCAGATGAGTCTGTAGATCTCTGATCAGCAGGCACACTGGGCCTTGGTCACATAGGGGTGCTTGTGCTGAGATTGATGTGCTCAGTAGGCTTTTTGACTAAAACATGACTACTGCACAACTGCATGCTTGCTCAGTTGGGGATCTGGGTGAGTTTAGCTTTGCTTTCACTGTAATCTGTAGGAGTGTTTGCCCTTCACCTGAACGGGAGAAGGGCCAGGCATCAGGTATGTCTTACCAAGTGGCAGTGTAGCCACACAGGAGGAAACAAGGAAAAGAAACAAAAACTAACAGCCCTAACTGGATAGAGCAGTAAAACACCAGGTTTGTAGGCTTATCCTTTTATGAAGTTTATGAAGTCAAATATGAAATAGCAAAAAGTGCTTCACAGAGCTGAATGTCACAGTTGATTTTTCAGTTACCTAATTTAGTTACAATTATTTCCTTAAGGAAAAGAGCAGTACCCAAGAAAGAAGAAAGTTAGATTCAATATTAGTACATTTTTTGGTACTAAAATTATACGATTTGATAAATATTTCCCACAATCTTTGAAACACCAAAGCTATAAAAAGTACTGAATACAAAGAAGAGGTCTTTAAAGCCATTTAAAATTCTTCCTTCCAAAAATAAGCAAGTAAATGAAATGAGAATTCAATGTGCATTGCATTTTCTCATTTTAGCTTTAGGTAAATACAGCCAGAAGTTCAGTTCTCTATTTATTTGCAAACATTGCATAATAAACATAAACATACTGCTGTTAAGAATAATAATGCAATGCTAATGATTCTGAAAAGCAAGAAGGGAATAAAGAGCCATCTGAAGGAAAAGGACAGGTAATTAGGCAAAGCAGGGAGATGTAAAGGGAGATAAGTACCTAAGAAAATTACCCAGTAAAGGTGATTAAGAATAAAGGAATTGAAAGTGTACATTATAAACTAGAACAGAAAATATGGAAAGTGCTGACAAAGATGAGCCATGAAAGGTCCACCTAAACTACAAGTGTTAAATATCTGAAATGTAGCTATCCCCCAGTTCATCCAATGTCCCCTGTTTTCAAAATAACTGGGGTGAGACTTAGCATTATAACCAAGAACACTGACCACAAATAAACCCAGAATAGGCATGACAGCTTTGCTTTGCATATCTGGGGCAGAGCCCTTTTCTGTGCTGACAAGTCTCCAGCTCTCACAGCTCCTCCCTCCCACCTACCTTGTACATTACAGTCTTGCAGGAGCTCCACTATCTGCTGCTCACTGATGCTCAGCCACGGGTTTTTACTCATGGCCAATTTCCTGCAATGCTGTTTTCCAAGAAGGTTTCCATCTCCATTTGGATGGACTCCCAGTAAGTGGAAATTTAAGGGATGCCACCTGGATCAACACATTTAGGCTAAAAATATAAGGCTTTTGCATATGCGTGGGAGAGGATGGTTCTCAAGCTGACAATTGCAAGACAATAACAGTCCCAATGGATCAGCATGGGGGAAGGAAGGTTCCTAACAGGCGGTGACCAGTAGATTACATAAATTAACGCATGATTTTAAGTGAATGTTTGCTCCTGTTTCCATCTGTAACCCTTTTTCCATTGCCCTTGATGGAGCGGCCTTATTTCTGTTTCCCAGGCCTGTAAGTGGGAAGAATACAAATACAGTATTAGAGAATGATGCTGATATGGGAGGTGCACAGAGTACTCAAACCTTAAAACAAAAGCTATTACTTCATTTTATTAGTAACCATAAAATAAAATATTCTCAAAGTTTAACTTTAATGCTTTTTTGTGGTCAGCAATAAAAATTGGGATACTTTCCATTTGCAAGTAGTGAGGTTGTGATGCTACGATCTGTGATAGTATGTCTACTGAGAGCATGTTCCCTTCTAATCAGTTGCTACAGAGATGTTGCTGAGGAGCAGCAGTGTTACTATTGCCAGTGAGAGCCTCTGATTGAAGAAAGATTTAATCAGAAGTTACATCTTGCAAGGACCAGTGAAACTGCAGAAGTTCAGCTTTTCCCTGGGAAAAGCTCTAGCTGAGCTGCCTGGAGCGCAGTGATGGGAAGCTCTGTTTCCTTGGGTATATTGCTGGTGTGTGCAGTTCCAGGGGTTGCCAGAATTTTCTCCTGAGAAACGAGTGTCTTTGCAAGTAGAGCAGCATCCAGATGTTCTCAGATACAGAGAGTTGCAGAGAGCAAACAAAATATGAAGTAGAGCCATACAGTGGCACTGTTTCATGTGGAAAAGTAGCAAAACTACTGCTAACGGAAGTGGTCCATATTTTCTCAGGCTTGACTCCTCTGATAATTCTTCCCTGGCTATTGGTGTGCTATACATGACTTCCAATGTTTTGGCAATACGATGATTCTGACCACCCACCTTTATATAATGATCACCTTTGAGCATCTCAAACAGTTATATAGCTGTAAGCACTCAAATGAAAGGGTCCCTGTGAAGATTCAAATAAAATGTCAAAAGATGAGGCCTCAGGAATGTCATTAGTTGCTTTGGAAGGTGCATGCTGCAGTGCATTCCTTTCCCACCTGGGAAGTGGTTAAGAGCACTATGATACTTATTTAACACTTGTAGTGGGTAAAGTGGTAAATATTTGTAAACTCTGCTTATCTCTCACAAGTGCAAGAGTACTTCCCCTCTGGCAGTGTAAACTTGACTTTTGTCTAAGATTAACAGCAAGGCTACTTCATGTGTTCTAATACTCCTTCATTTTAGCTCAACCGACCAACTTATTGTAACTACTTTAACATTTCTAACCAAACATCATCTGCACTTCTTAAACATGGCATGGTAATGAAAATTTAGTTGATTTAGTGATTCACTGAGTTGATTTAATTATCTTGGGTAAATAATAGTATATGCTAATGTAAGGTAATGTATTTCTTTTTAATCTTAGAACCCTGTATGCTGCAATCAGATTCTTTAAATAGCACTTAGATTTAATAAATCTGGTAGAATGATTCTTGAGTGACGTGATGTCAGTGCCAGTGTGAGTTCCTTCCCTGAGCATTTATAGAAATGATGGGGTAAATGTTCCTGCTGCAGTATAGATGCAGCAAAAATGATTTCAGAGACATTCCCAGGCTCTAATTCCTACTGGCAGTAATTCATGAGCTGAAGTTGCTGTTGTACTTGACCAGCCAGGGAAGCAATCCCCGCTGCAGCTGGCCTCCCTTCTTCCCACCAGTGTTCCCACAGCTCCCCTTGGGTAGAGAGGAAAGTGGGAGCAAGAGGAGCCTGCTCAGGTGAGGGGAAAGTGGTTGACGATGCAATGGTGGTAGTGGGAGGAGGTCACAGGATGCAGTGGGACAAAGCATGCTGAAGATTTCCTTTGGAAGAGTCAAAGGAAACTCAGCTTCGTTTCTGGCTCTGCTGTTCCACCAACTGTCCTGACTTCTGCAAACCTGGCAGGACAGTGCATGTCTTGAATGAAGTACTATATATTTGAGCCTTGTTGCATCTTGCTGTGTTTTACTGTTGTTAACATTTATAAAGAAAAATAAATATTTGCTGCTTTAATTTGTGCAGGCCTTGGGAGTCTCATAAAAATTCTCTATTGATTCAGTTCTTTCCTAAACTATTATATAAAACCGCTCTAAAGACCTATAAAGTTTCTAATTACAGGGAAGCTTGTATAAGTCTGCGTCTGCCTTTTATAGCATTTTGAGTATAGCAGTTGGAAACTACAGAGGCATTTTGTTATGCGGAGTTGTGCATTTCCCAGACATGTCCTGAGGTAGACCGTGTATTCCCATTGGCTTCAGTCGCAGCTTAAGCCCCTGCTTTGAGCAAAACTATGGTAGATATTGGACAAGATATGAACATAAAGATGCTGGATGTTATAGCAGCTGCTGGGTGATGAGCTGTGCTGAAACCTGGGCCATTTCAAGTAGGTACTTATGTGAGTAT
>JANHGB010052734.1:5090-63058 GCA_026283785.1 Coracopsis vasa | reverse complement strand
TGTGCTACAAAACTTGGCGCAGAAAGCAAGAACCAATTAGGTATAATGATAAGGTGTGTGAACGGCTATAGTTGTCTGATCATTGGGCTGCTTGCCCCTTGTGTGTGCTGCTGAAAAGAGTATATAAATGTGAAAGCGGAGAATAAAGAGGATGATTTGAACTTGCTCGTCTTGTCCTGTCCGTCTCAACAGCGACAATATATCTCTAGCCATTTCCATTAGTTCATTGTGCTTCCCCAGCGCTGTCCTTTGGCTCGTTGTTTGACTTCAGTGTGAGGCGAAAATGGACCTAAGTGGCATTTGGCTACCATGCCTAAAACACTTGCTTTGTCTGAAAGTCTTTGCAAGTGGCAGCTATTTCTACAGCCACCTCTTTTTTGGAATTAACAGGATAAATCAAGGACAGTACATACCAAAGCAAAAGGCTTTTTTCTCCTCCTGTAGATACAATATACATGTAATTTATGAGACCCACACATCTTGGATTTTATTTCCCCGCTTCTGTCCCTTCAGTGCTGGAAAATACTGCTTGCTTTGAATGGGAATTTTCTTTTTCTCATTGCTCCATACTGTGATATCCATCTCTGCTGTCTTTGTCACAGGGCTTATGCAGTCAGAAATCTCTGTTTAGGATCAGATCATCTGCTGACAGACATGTGCTGCTCAGGCTCCAGTGAAGCTATATTGACATTCTTTGGGGCAGTGTCTCAGGGAACACAATATAAAGTGCTTCATATTTCTTTTGCTGGTTCAGTGCTTGGAAGAAATCCAGCAAACCCCAATGTGAATTAAAAATGGAAACTACTTCTCTAACCTTCTCTGCGTGCTGGCTTAGCGATTACACGAATTAGGTGGGCATGCCTTTTTCTTAGTGCAATGCAAACATCTCCCCACAAGCAAGTCAGTGTTAAAATGTGCACAGTTTTAAACAACACAGTGTTAAAGGGTGAAAAACTGGTGTTAATCTTGCTTTCTCCTGACCCTGTCACCATAGCTGAATTTTCTTTATCAAAGAGAGTACCTTTTAAGTGACTGTACCCCAGTAAAACTCTCATAGGCTTTTGGTTCCTTCCATTAGCTTGCTTACAGATTGAATCGATTCCATCATTTGTAAGGTAAAGATTGAAGGCATCTCAGCACATCCAACACACAATGCAGACCATTAAGAGGTGAGAAAGAAAAGCCAGGCAGTTCATACACTAACCCAGTATAATAAATCTCAGAACCTGGCACAAAAGCAAACCCAGTAACTGTCAGAGAAACCCCTTTGGTAATAAAAGGGGGCTTCACAGATTTAGAAAGTACTGTTTCTAAAGCCTGTTTGGCACAAAGCATTCTTGTCACGCTTTGCAGCAGCCATGATTAAAAACTATTTGAGGGTAAAAGTGTTTTCTGGTATTTATCACTGGGTCATTAACCTTACCAATATCAACATTTCTATTCAGCAAGATTAAAAAAGGCCGTTATAGAAAAATGAGCACATTGTATATAGCGATATTGGAGTGCTGATGAATTTCCAGCTCTGCTCAGATACAGACTTCAATAGGGTACAGCCTTCAGCGTAGTGAAAAATAGAGAATGAATTAATTACTGTGTGAAGTATAATGCTGAAGAGTTAGAGGCAAACTAAATGAGATGGTTTAGCACATGGGGAGACCTAAAGGTTTTATGCATAAAAGGAAGAATATGCATCAGCTTTTAGTTCCTGTAAGTGATGCCAGTAATGATGGTACAAAGAAAAGCAGACCTGAGTAATGAAGTCTGTGAATCCAAGCCCATATTTAGATATAGATGAGAGGGGGAGTCCAAGCAGGAAACAGGCTGATTCCATGCAGAGGTCAAAGCAGAGGGACACAGGGACAAGGCAGTGGGTATGAAAGAGGAGAGGACCTGACAAGCAGCACCCTATTGAATCTACCTCGTTCCTTGTTCATGTGATTCTAGATGAGGATAAGCCAAAAAACCACCTGGTCCTCAAAATTGTGGGGTTTGACTTGAGTGCCTGATGTGCAGAATTTGTACCCCATGTGGCAAGCACTAATTGTTACCTGGCAATGCCTGTATCTATAACATGCTGAAACCTGCTGTATAGAGAGCCGTAGGTGCAAAACTCAGAAGAGTCTTCTCATTTCAAAGCCATTGCTTTTGGTTACAATGTAATGGAAAGCTCAGGGGGGAATGCAGGCTGTAGAAAGAGAGGTGGTTGGGACAAGAAGGATCAAGGCTCACTGCGTGTTTTCGTGGTATATTGAGACAGAAGGGGGACCTGAGCCTTGCAGTGAGAGGCTCTTTACCATCCTCTCAGTGGCAGAAGCAGGGAGAGTTTAGTTGGAAGGAAAGCCTTAGGAAAGAGCTCTTTTCTGCATCACAAGCCACATCTCCACTTGCTTTCACCAGCAGCCTCCTATGCGAGCGGCTCTGCAGGATACAGAAGCACCAGACCGCTTGTGTTTTGTAAGGTAAGAAGGGCCAGAAGAGAAGGTCCATGCTGACAGCCCTGCTGGCTACAGAGCAAGACCACCAACTGTTCTGCTCTCTATACAGCTTTTAAGTTATAAAAGTAAAGATTTAACAGGATTTTTGTTGCTCACTTTTCCTTCTGCTTGTTATTTTTCTGAGAGTGTGTGTGTGTACATAAGAATGCTGTTAGGGGGTCATTTATTCCTGTCAGGTAGCTTTCATTACTGTAATAAAATTCGCCTGTTTGACAGCTTTCATTTCTGGATTCTGAATTCTCATGCTTTTCTGAGGTTTCCTTCTCACCTCCAGGATGCATAAGGTGGGTAAGAAACATGTCTAGCATTTCTGAATGTCTTAGAAATACCACAATTCAAAAAGCCTGGCTGTTCCTGTCTGGTAGATCTAATTTCAAGCTCTGCTAAGAGCATGGAAAGACACTGCAGATCAGCACAGGTGCAGGCTGATGCTTTTCTTAAAGCATCAGTACAGAGATGACCATAAAGGTTAGCTATAGCTGACAATTACATATCCTCCAAACCAGGTGAGGTCTGAGACCCAACAGCCACCTCTTCCTTTTTCTATTTGCATTTGATCTGCTACTGACAGAGATGCCCAATCCTTTCTGCAATAGCAGAGACACAGGCATGAAGTTTCTTAAGGAAACTTCAAGGACAGACTCAGGTTGGCACAAAGTTCTGTTCAGAACAGGTTTGGTACAGGGAGGGCTGACATACTCATTTTGGGGGTTCCCAAAGGAAAACAAAAGCATGTGCAGACCCGCTGCAAGGTGTCCTGCAGGTGTGCAGTTGGTCTTATGCTTTTTGAATGGTTACTGTGTAGGGTTTACTCTATCATAATCTGAGTACTTGTTCAACACATTCATAGGAGTTCAGGGAGTGCCAGGACAGGACTGTGCATGTGTGCAAGGGCACATGGCTCTTATGTGACAACTGTTTGTGCAATCCAGCAAGCTGGAGCTGTAGCTCTGATTGAGCTGCTGCTCCTACTCTAGCCATGCCTGGAAACCTCGAACAAATAGCCAGACCTCGGAGGGAATGTACTAAAGTGTCCCTGCATACAGTGACACCTGCTTCTCCTTTTCTGTTAGATGTTCTCCCATTGCAGGCATTGTTGGAAAAGAGGTAGTGATCTCTTCTGTTCAAATACCAGGGGTTTCCATATGAGACTGGGCAGATATCCTGAAGTATATCACCTGCTGCAGAATCATAGGCCATAAGAATGAATCCTGTCTTGGAAACTGGATCATTGTGAATGAAGAATTCTTCTTGATATTAGTGTGGTTTCTAATGAAGTCTTAAGATGTAAATTTGAAATGTTCTGGAATGTATTAGTGTCTTTTGGCTGCTAGTTGGCAGAAGGGAAAGAAACTGTTAGAAGGTAAGGGTTTGATGATGCCTGATGGAAACTGCCACGCTCACATGGGATCTATTCTTGCCTAAGATGTTTTATACAAATCCAAAAGAGTATTTGATGGCATGTGAAAGCAAGTATGTTGCCAGAGAGGGCCTGATATTCAAGATGAAGGAAAGCTACAGCAGCAAGTATAGCAAGTATTATAAATATGACCTAAATGCCGCTGATTAAGAATCTGCTTGGCTAAAAGCCATGGAGAGTATCTGGGAGGAAAAATAACTCCAGACACAGAAATTCAGTGGCATGGAGGGAAATAGATATGCAGTCCAGAAATGATAGTGGACAGCAAGTTGAACCCGTAGTGCAGTGCAAAGGAGCAGGTAGAAAGGTCAAGGCAATTGTCAGCTCTGGAAGCATAGATGGCATGTTACCAGAGCATAGAGGCAATAGCCTTTCTCCATGTATGTCCAGGAGGAAAAACATATAGGAATGTTAATAGGAGAGTGTGTAGGCAACTCAGAGTAATGTCAAAGACAGGAACAATTAATGAGATAGAAATATATTTTTATAGGTAAAGAAAATAAGGTAGTAAAATGTTATGTGGCTTTAGCCCTAATTTTCAAATATATATAAAAAACTACTTAGTAGATTCTCCTGCCCTCCACCTTTGTGATTAAGAACGTAGAGTGCACATCCATAGAGTCTCTAAAAAGACATGCTATCAGCCCCAGCACCTGCTGTAAATGAAGCTGGAGGAGACAACCCTCTAAGTTAAGAGAAATCCATCAAAGATTATAGGCCAGATTCTACTGCCTTCACTTTCTGTACTTCCACTAAGGTAAATGAATTTGCCCAAGGAGGTATTAAATGAACCATCCTGATTTCTATCAGACAGAACCCTCATTGAAGGCACCATTCACAACAATTAAAAAGAGTGAACTATTAATAGTATGGATAATTGAGAGTGTAGTATCTGATTGATTCATATATAAATGTATTGTTATGTGTCAAAACATTTATTGTTAGCAATATAATATTGATGGCATAGCATTGATAATGTCCTGCAGACTACCTGCTATTCAAACAGTGGCCATTTATCACCTGGCAAGATCCATGGACTCATATCTCATTAAAGAGTTGGAAAATATTTTTCAGTGTCCTCCAAGATGTCTGAATATTTATTGTCAAATCCTTCACTAGCTTTGCTCTTTGTATATCCCGAGTTACTGAAATTAGGTTGCTTTAGCTTACTGACTGCTAGATCCACTAATGGAAGTGACTGAGTCAATCTGATACATGCAAATATGAATACTCTGACCATTTTTGTGGAAACAAAACCTATTTTAAAGAATACATTTAACAAGTGTCTTGAGACAAGTCATCATCTTGGATTTCTCTTGCTGCTTTTGGTTAGCTTGAAATAGAGAGGAAGAAATACAAGAGCAAAAGATAATCAGGAGGTGTGAAACTGAGTTTCCTCTGTAACTGTTTTATAAATATTTGATACTACCCCCTGCCTGAATGGAACTTTGTTTGGGGGAATCAGGCAGGAGGTGTTTGGCTTTACCTGATATCTACTTTGGCAGCACCTTTTACTTCCCTGTTTTGTGTGACATGGTGCCAAAGCCATGTTTTGTAATTACGGACTTTTGGGGATACCAGGCCAGATCCAGAAGCTGCAGAAGGGACAGGAAGACTTGCACCGACACAGCTGGCTTTGAACCAGGTTCAGCCTCACTGTTTCTCTAAGTAAGGAAGGGACAAATGTGATTATTTGATGAAAGATACTGCTTCTTGGCTATCATCTTTCAAACTGCAGAGTGCCATCGCTACTGTATTTAAGACTAAAAACTTACAAAAAGTTTGTACTTGCATCTGTATGTTTTCAAAGTAAACATGGAAATCTGATCATTTTAACTACAATGTAGTTTCTGTAGCAGCTACTAATACATTGGTATTGGTTTTGCATTCCCACTTTTGGACTAATATTATTTTAATTATTCTGTGTTCGTAATGAAGTTGTCATCCTTGCAAAGAGCTATGCAGTGCCAAAGAACATTTCTTAGTGCTGTTCGTTAGAGTCTGCTGGCGAGTTAAGCACCTCTGCAGACATCTGATAGCCTGAATTTGCTAGAACTTAACATCCAGAAATATATCCCCGCTACCATAAACAAAACTGGGCCAAAATATTGCTCCTGACAACAAGCTGTAAGCCAGCGAGGAGAGATTTCAGCATCCAAAGTACAGAGTGGAACCGCTTGTTCCACCAATGTTAAGTACCTTGGAAAAGGGTTTGTCATCTGACAGCAATGACTTTGCCTGTCACACTTCCACAACCGTGTGTCATCCTGTACCCTAGCAAAAGACACAAAAATACAAGAGCACTACTGTGGCCATGCCTCTTGGACTCTCAGCTTGCTTCTGGTCTTGTGTGGGTTGTAACTTTAAAAGGAAGAGCTGGCAGCAAATGAGCTGGAGTCACTTGCAGGATTTTTTCCCCCCTCACAAAGCTTTCTGACCTTGAAAAGCCTTAAAGCTGCATTCCCCGTGAAAAAAACTTCTACTTAGTGCTGAGCGTGTGTATTGTTGATCAGACAAATAGACAAATAACAATGTGAGTACATGCCTTGATCGTTTATCCTCCTTGGAGGGCCATAAACCATGAATAAATGCAACAAAAGCAGAAGATTAATAGTGGCTGCATAATGTTTTGCATTTTTCATAATGATTCTTTACAGATAGAATCAGTAAGTGTCACTAATTGGTAGGCACTTGTTCTGTGAGGGGGCTTGAGTTCCCTCCAGTAGAGTTGGAGGCCAGTCTCTGGTTCTGATGTGAGGGGGAGCTCCTAGGGAACTGCAAAGACTGTTATTTAACCAATGCCATCATTGAGGCAAAGGCTGTGTGCAACGCAGAGAAAACCCCAGCAGCCTGGTAAGATGTTACCAGCCAGCCTGTCTGGTGCAGGGGAGATTGTTCACAAACCCACTGGTGGCTATTCAGGCTTGAGGACTACTAACAAGGTTGGCCACAAGCCAGCTGCTGAATTTAACATGGATTCAGCTGAATGGCTGGGACTGGCATAATGATATAATCCTGCAGTGTCCTGCTGATCTTTTACAGATCATCTTGGCTGCTCCTAATCCTTGTCCCCTTTCATGCAAAGGTACTGTGCAGGAAACTGCTGGAAACCTACCCAGCGTTGTTCAAACATTGTCCAAAGCAACAAGTGTGTGCAGGAATACCCATAGTGATTCTTGTGGAGGGCTGTATGCTGAGAAGACCGCTTTCATCAAACTTTTATCAAATTTGTTTAAATTGATTTAATTTTTTTTTGTCTTCTATAAAGAATAACAGCATATTGTGTCTAGTGCCCTAACTCTGAAATTACGTATCTGCTTATATCCATTATTATACCAAGTAGAGGTACCCAAGCTACATCAGTGCTGTTTGAGCAGGAAGCAATGCCAGGGCAGCTGTGCTGCTGTCAATGCCCAGGCAAATTTGGCTCTTTATGTGCAGTCTGGGTGTAGTGCATGGGCTCAGACACTGACCATGCACTTGGGCACTCCAAGAGGAGAGCTGGTACCACACCCTGCCCTTGAGTCCTCCAGCAGACCTCCCAGGCTGAGATGATAATGGGCCCAAAAGCCACGAGCTGGCCACTTGGCTTTCAAAACTGCCACACGCACACACTGCAAGCTGTTCCTGTTGCCAGCTCTCTGAAATGTAAAGCTTAAATTGATTTGGGCTATGCTGCCAGGATTTCCCCAAGTGAACTTGGAGAAAGTGATCTTACACAGATTTATCTGAAAAGCTGCCTAGTGGTGTGGATCCTTTCCCTTTCCCGAAGTCCAGAATACTCACAACATATATCCCTGCTCATATTCTCCATAGTATCGTTAGTGTCTCCCTTCATTGTGCAACTGTGCTGTTCAAGTCTAAGATTGACACTGGAATGGCACGTCATCTGCAGAAGAGAAGATGTGGGACAGATGGCGATACAGGAGAGGGAGAGCATATGGGGCCTTCCAACCTCTTTCTATCTGCAGCCTTCTTAGGCAAGTTGAATTTGTCCCTTTGTCTTTTCCCCACTCCTCATTAAAAGCTCTTCTTAGCTCTGTTCTTCCCAAGGAGGCAGGAAAATCTGGAAGGCAGCTTGTTAAACTTAGGTAAGCTCAGAGTTACGTCACTCCAGAAATGGCTCTGGTGGAGAGCAAGCCCATTAGGGAAAAGATGTCAGTTCTTTTAAGTGCCTCTGAGGACCAGGCATGTGTTCTTTTAGTAGTTTCTTTACCTAGTCCTAATTCTCTTCTTTTTTCACCCTTTTTTTGGCTATTTGTGCTCTTATCTCTGTGCAGCGTCTTGAACACAGTATGGCTTCAGTCTGGCTTCTTGGCACTGCTGTAATAGAGGTATTTCTGTTACTGAGAGCAGTCAAATAAAATCCAGCAGGCTTGGGACGTGAACATTTGTGGTCAGTCTCAAAACCAAAAGCCAAGTAAGCAGCTTTGTTCTTTTCAGGCAGATCATCAATTAGGGCCAAAATCAGTAACATGTCAGTATGGTTTCTGACTCCAGACTCCTCTTTAAAAAGCATCCAGAATACATAGACTATCACTTGACATGATATGGATATTCATACAACATTTACCTTGAGGTTTTTAGAGAAGCTTCTGAACTCTCCAAGAAGCTTCAGAGCTCTCCCTGTTTACTATAGTGGTGACAGCAGGCGCACCAATGTTACTTATGTAAGGTCAAGATTTGAAAGAAAAGGAGGCAGAATATCATGAAATCCCATCCACTTAAACTAACAGCAGTCATAACCTAGTCGGAGAATAACCTGAGCATTCATTACTGAACTGCAGCATCAGGTATTGCTGGGGTAATCAGAGATTATTGCCTTCAGAAAAACTGCATCTGAAAAGAGAGCCTGGCTGCCAGACAGGCATTTTGAAAGGGAAGGGAGCTTCTCTGATGCAAACCAAAGAACGTATGCTCTTCCCTCCATGCTGCACTATATGGTAAGGAAAAGAAGCAGAGCTTTTAGCATAGCTGTCCTGGCACACCAAGCATACATTTGATGTTCAGTGGCCTGGCACAAGTGGAAGAGCAGGGCTTGGATGGTAAACATCTGAAATGGTGCTAACTGAGGCCACCAATGCACTAGGGATGAGACCTTGAGTATAGTGCTAGGAAAAAAAAAATCCCCTGCAAACCCCTGTTCCCTCTCTATTTAACATTTCATATTCTGTTATTTACTTCTGCATCCTATAATTTGCACCACTTCATGTTGAGACTTCCTGAAAACAAAAGGAGAGAGCTTGAGAGGGCAGATTTTGACTCATGTCATATCCAGGCCAGTTCCCTCAATACAAACCTTTTGACTGTTTGTTGGCTGTTCCCTGACTGTTCCACTCGTTTATTTTGCGAATAGTTTACCAGTGCCTGTGCTTGCCATGCAGATCCAGGGCACTGAAACCTTGCCTTCCTTGTTGCTTGTTAAAACTCTACCTCTGCAAGCTGACAGCTGCATCCTGCCAGGTAAAATGATCTTTTGCCAATGAAGTTTCTGTTCCCTTTCTGAAAATCCCTGTCTATGAACAGGAATCTGTAAGAAGAAAATATCTGAATCCTCCTCTAGGCATTAGCATAGGAGGCTCTTTTCTAAGTAACATATTGCCATTAAGCTGCACCCCCCCCTCCAGCCCCACCCCCATTTTAATTTGCTATGTGACAAAGCTCTGGAGAATCAAGATCAATACAGCTGTCCTTAATGGAAAAGAATTTCAGATGTTGCAGGGTGATGAATCTGAAATGATACCCAATAGGTAAATGAACCCCCCAAAACTATGTAAACCAGAATATGGATGTGGTGACCTGCTGGAAATCAGGAATTGACCTGAAAAAGCCTCAGAGAAAAGACAAGACTTGATTAGGCTTGCTAATGTAACTGCAATCAGCTGGGTAGGATTGGCAAGAGGGTTTGTTGCTGTATGATATTGTGCAGCTGGAGCAGGAAAGGGTTTTGTCTGATAATGGAGAGAATGGGTCACACCTGAGAACTCTGGTTTAAAGTTGTAGTGAGACTGGCAGTGCCATATGGAAGATCAAGGTGGAGGTGAGGTGTGTTCTAGATTCCCAGGAATTTAGGGTAAGGTTTTTCTACAGTCTGTCCCTGTCTGTCTCAGAGAGTTGTGATTTCTAAGAGCAAGCATGGTGGAGATTCTTGTGGCAAAGTATATACTGTGTTCTGAAGGTGGTTTGTTATTTGAAGGGGGCTTTTTTAACATGTATTTTACACTTTTACCCAGTTAAAATATGGCTAAAAGTAAATTAGTAGAAGTGCAAGTAGGATTAAAACTTAGTGGAGTTTTATGAAGCAATTAGAATGGTATTTCATAAAGCCAGATGAAAAATGCAGTTTTATGCAAAGCACATCTGCTCTATCTTATTAAGCACTTTGACCTTCCACTGCGAACAACAGAAGGTTTGGCAGGTAATACAATGTGCTCTAGTTATAAAAAACATAGGAGAGAGTTGTAATGATTCTGGAGTTCATGGAGTTTTGCTTCCAGAGAGCTTGTTATGATTTTCATTTGTCCTTATGAAAACTGCACTGAGCTCAGTTTTTATGTGAGCTCAGAAAGAAAACAACCTAAATGATCATGTATGCATACCTCTTCCTTCTATGGCTGACCTGGGCTTAGGCTTATCCTAAACTTACCTGTGTTCTTTTACCTAGTTCAGACATGAAGAAAGCATTATATGTTTGAAGCTTTGCTTTCTTTTTTTCTGATCAAAGATACTACCTTTTCCCACCAACTTTGCTTTACTAAGATCCTCCCTAAAGACAACAATGGCTGTGGAGAGTTAGTTCATGCTATCTGCAAGCTGGCCAAAGCCTGCTGGCTTTGTTGCTGCTTGATGCTGTAGGTTGTCCCTATGCCTCCTGTCTTTGCATTGCCATCTTAAAACACTGTTCTCTACTGAAGGTGGAAGTTCGTCACCTTGAACTGAGAGCAGAAGTTGGAAGGGCACAGGTTTTATTAAATGGTGGGAAGGGTCCTGTTAATTTTCTTTACAGCCTGTGAAGAAGGGGAGATACTATAGTGGGAATGGAATGAAATCTCGGCGTCTAATCAGAAGAGAGTGACACTGCTAGAAAAATGTGGATTTTTTGTGTTTGAGTTTTAACATCAAAGCTTGGTGCATGGCAGGGTTGCCTTCAGCTGTCTCCAGCAGAAGGAGCATCTTCATGCTGACTTTACTCTCTGCCACTGTTCTAACATGTAGACCAACCATGGACAAAACTGGAAATTGCTTCAAGTTAGGCGATGAAATACTTCAAGTAAAGTATAGGAAAGTTGCGTGGAGACAGGTCTTTGTGAGGGATTCTTGAGTAGGAGAATAGTCACAGGTGAGGTGGCTGTACCATGGCATTGGGTACAGGGTTCTTTGCCACTCTGTTTGCTCTGTGTTCTGCCAGCACAGTTGCCATTGCACAAATATGGCCTTATCTCCTTTCCCTTATAGTTCAAACCTTTATTGGTGACATCATTCCACGGATATCCCTAATATTCCCATCTGAAACACCTTACAGAGGCTGTCTAAAAGAAACAAAAACCTATCCTGAAAATCATATCCTTGTCAAAATATTTCCAAGTTGAAACCCCAGACTGTAAGCCACATCTGAAGCAAATGTAGGTGGTTTCCAAAAGAAGCTATGGATTTTCTTGTCTTTCTTTCAAGATAAGACATTGACCCAAGTAGTACCCTGTATAATATAATAGATTTGTACTAAGTCATTGCAATCAGGAAAAAATACTGGGTTTTCTTTTTCTTCTGTATTCTCTGTGCAAACCTGCTTCTGAGGGAGTCAGCTTCTTGTCAGCTTGGCTTTCCATGAAAGTGGGGTGTGGTGACAGTACAAGGTTTCTTTTTCTTTTCCAAGTATTTCTCTGGCCCAGGCAGACATTTGCAGTCCTTAGGCAAAAACATGCACCCACCCTTGTCAAATTGTCAAGGGATGGAACCCAGCTGTGTGTGTGGTGACTGCTCCTGCTGCAGAATCCTCTGCTAAAGGTAAAGGAGAGAGACTGCTGCTGCACAAGGGCTTCAAAGATGATAAAAAAAAGTGAAATGGTTTTCTTTAAAACACCTGAGTCTTATTTGACTACCATTAAATTTTCATTCATTACCCTGTGCTGCAAAAAATAGCATGTCCTGCAGTCATACTTGAGTAAAGATCTTGCTGCTTTGTATAAAGATGCTTTGAGAAGGGTCTTGCATGCAGCTGTATTTATTCATCTGAAATGGAAGGATGCTTTCAGTTATTAGAGGCCAACCAAAATACACCTTTCCAGATCTTTGCCTGAACTCACAGAGCTCAACCTACAATTAAAGCTGTTAGTCATGCTGTGGGTCTCCTCTATAGTGGCTTTGAGTCCGATTGAAACAATAGGAAATCAGAGGGACTGTGTTTCAGTGTGGGGGGTTTGTTTTGGTTTTCATTATCTGTCTGATTCCAGCCTCCTGTCACCGCTTCCTGAGATACGTCAAAAGCAGTTCTGTCTTTTTTTGGTAGTTACAGAATCAAGCAAAATGAGGCCTCCTGCTTTATTGGTGTTTGTAGGTGCTGGAGTAGCAGAGGTAACAGTGCCCTGCAGGTTGGTGCTATGCTGGGAGGTCAGCACAGTCCTGTGTTTGGTCTGTGTACCTAGAGGTGCTGTGTGGTCATCTCTGAATTGCTGTTGGGTTGTGGATGAGCAGGAGCACCCCTGAGCAGCACTCTGGTGTGTGGTAGTGCTCATATAAGCTGTGCTCATGTACAGCAGTTGCCTCTCGAAGGCAGCAGTATCAGCATCTTAACAGTGCTTAGTATCTTTGTTACCCTGAGAATCTTCATGCATCTGCTCAAGGAGATGAGCAGCCATGGGGTTTACTAGGTTGTTAATAGTTCTTGTAAATGAAACAGCCTGCTGGAGATCTTAAAATTCAGGTCCTTACATTTAAAAGAAAATTCTTTCATTGTATTCTTCCACGATCAAGAAAGTCAATGCAGCCTCCCCCTTTCTCTGTGCCTTTTAGGCTCTAAATGAATGGAGGTTGGAAGGACAGCAGCTGCTTGAAACAAAGACAAGAATGGCTCCAAAATATGACTGAATGGACTCTGCTTGAATCCTGTTTTGAAGTCCTTCAGATCTGTCATTGATTTGGCTTTCTATCATCTTCAGTCAGATCTAGCTGTAAGTGCTGTTTTCCAACCCTTATCTGCTATTTAGGCACCACCACAAAGCATGTGTGAAAGGAAAATAGGAGGAGGAGGAGGACTATCCTTCTTCCAAAAAAAAATTAGTTCATAAGGCATCAGGGAAAGGGGAAAATAACGGCTTCAATACAAAGTGCATTCAAAATGCATTGTGGATCTTTGTGAACAGGTGACCACAGTGATGCTGATCACCTTGTGATTTGTTTGGCTGTTGTAGCAATCGTTCTCTGAGCTTCCCTGAATACGTTGGAGTTTCTCCATTTTACTTTTGTTAAAATTATGGAATCATCCCAGGTATAGAGTTCTGAGTTGCTAGCATCTTTCCAGATCCCAACTTCTTCAATTTGATGGTGAATTAACTAAGCTTGTGCTTGTTTCTTTGCTAAAGCATTGTCTTAGAGGTTGGTTTATTCCTACCAATAAATGTCTGCCTTTGGAAGAGCATGTAGTGTGGTTTTAGTATTATTTAGTTGTTCATTTAGAAATAAAGAAGTCTGTAAAGTTGTGATCCGATTTGACATCTTTCCCTGGCTTCATCGAAGAGGTTATGTGTATAATATTCCTATGATAAAATGACAAGGACTAGACATTGCTCTTTTGAGACTACCATCTTCTTCCAAGAGCAAGACTCTCCCAAGATTAATTTTCATTCTATCCATGTGGCAGGTGCATAGATGTGAAACAAATAATCTGGAAGAAATCTGCTCTCTATATATATAGACAGAATACAATCTGTATTTGTTATCTTGGAAAAAGTGACAACTGAACAGTCCCTGCAACTGCTGAATAAACCCAGCTGCTGGAAGCTTTTTATCTCTCATTCTGTTTATGCTTTGATCAAAAGCTTTCATTGCATATTCAGAGGTAGTATTTTATCTACCAGTGATGCTGAATGTACAGCACTGTACGTTAAATCATTGGTACAGGTGTAGAGGTACCTTTAAGGATAGGCTGGGTGTATTAAGGCTTTGTTTAACATCTGAAAGCAGCTCAAAGTGAAGGTAGCTTGTTTTGACAGTGGCAATGTCACTAACATACCATGTGTTGGAAAATGTTCATCAGCTCAAAACTAAACTACACCTTGTAGTGGAGTGGATCTGCATGGTTTGTATGAATACAAAGCTGTTGTCTTGATTATTCATGAAGACACTCTTCTGTGACAGTCGCATATTCCAGAGGGAACAGTTGTGGTTGTAAGGTTTCTTTCACTGGAGAAATACTAAGGAGTTTTTTCACAGATTTATAAAGGAGAAACTGAGGCAGAACATGTTTGGTATCATGTTGACAGTTTATCATGGATGGCCAGTGGGATCTACAGAAGAACCAGATGAGATAAGGCACCTAATCTTGTAAAAGCTAGCAAGAGCCAGAAAGGATCTGAAGACCTTTCCTAAAGGTGTTAACAGATAAGCCCTTGCTGAGCAACTGCACTTTTTATAAGCATGTCTGCGCTAGCTTGCACAAAAACATGTTTCCAGCTCATACTGAAAATACCAGCCAAGAACCTAGACACAGGCTTAGGTCCTCATCCCAGCCAGTGCCTCAACAGGTAGTGAGAAGGCATCAAAGGCTGATGGTAGTGCTGAGGAGCAGAGTTCAAGCATATTCTCTGCCGTAAAGGACTTCTCTACATGTCCTTGCTGTGGGCAGAGCTGCAGGGCAGCTGACTGCTGCTGCCCTCAACCTCTTCCTCAGTCCTGCACGTGTTCTAGGCCAACTGCACACAATGGCTGATGGAGGCTGCTCTCACAGGCCATTGCAAATACTTATCCTCCCTGAAAATGAGCAACCTAATTTTACCATTGCTGTGTATTCCAAGTGTTCCAGAGTCTTGGGAAAAAAATGGGGTGGAAATATTTTCTTTCCATTTCCTCTCTTATCCTTTCTCTGTGCTACTGAAAACAGGAATGTTCTGGAAACAAACGTTTTTCATTTTCTGGGTGTCAAAATGCCTTTTAAAAATAATTGCGAAGAGTATTTTGTGTGCATCCATTTGGTAAATCATAGCAAATCATAGAATCAACCACATTGGAAAAGACCTGTAAGATCATCCAGTCCAACTGTTCCCCAACACTTGCCAAGTCCACCACTAACCCATGTCCACTTAAAGGCCTAATTTACACAGGTTTTGAACACTCCCGGGGTGGTTACTCTACCACTTCCCTGTTCCAATGCCTGACCACTCTTTCAGGGAAGAAATTGTTCCTAATATCCAGTCCAAACCTCCTCTGGTGCAGCTCGAGGCCTGTCTTGATTGTTAATAGCAGTTAAACCAGATCAAAATCAGCAAGCGCTCAGAAATGCAAGGTGACAGCTCGCATACCATGTACAAACCTCGTGGTTGGTGCCTGAGGGAGACAAAGCACTTGTATAACCTAAGCGCATGAGCCCCTGGTTATTCCACTGTGCAACGAACTTCCTGGTCACCACATGCAGCTCCCCACATGTTGTTTATCGTTCCCCCTTGCCCATGGATGGGATTGTCTCATAATCAGTGACAGACACAGAGATGGTTTTCTGTCCCTTGATCTCAGGAGGGAACCACAATGGAAGGAGAGGAGAGTGCATAATTTCTGGCTTTAGACAGATGATGGTTAAGCTGCATGGCTAAAATAAAATCCAGCCCAGGCATACTGTTGACAGCGCTCAGAAAAATTCCCAGGGATGGATTCCAGCTAACTTTAGTGCAGCCTACCCACCGCAACTACAAATCTAGCTGTTAGCAGCTCAAGATGTGTGCAAAGCACCGAGCTTTCCCATCTCCTGCATTTTTTCCCAGATGTTCACTGTGAATAGCCTTTTCCTCTTATACATGTCTGGTTCCACATGTTCCTGTGTTAAAGTCAACATAAGGTTCCAAATAAATCCCTGATGGAACTATGACAGCTTTGTTGAACTTAGTGACAACCATCATGAGCTATGATGGGGGGTGACTGCACTGGAAACTATAGCAGGAGGGGAAGCTGTAAAGGAAAAAGAAAGTCTAGTTTTAAATTCCTCTCACTCTGTGCTTAAGGCATGTGTATGCAGACATACTTTCTAACGTGAATTACTTTAAATGCAGGAACCTAAACTTTGCAAGTGAAGTTTCCTCAAATTGATGTGGTACTTCAGCTGTTGGGGTTTTTTTAGATGTTTAGACAGTGTTTAGTGTAGTTCGACTGAGCACCCATATCGTTGTCTACCATGGCCTCTCAAGTCAGTATAAGACCTTAGAAATAATGCAGGTATATGTATACTTAAGCATTATATGTGATGTTACTGTCACTGGCGACTAAGCATAAAAACTTGTGTTCTTGTTTTGTTCTGGCATGATTTTTGTCTATAGGATACATGGAATTTTTTCCAGGTGTTGGTCTTCCCTGAGTTCACAGTTGTTGAGTTTCAAATATTGGCACAATGACAGAGCCTTTAATTTCTTTTCAAGGTCAGTCTGTGCTCTTTCTCTTGGAAAATCCTTGCAAACAGCTTTAGGGCTATAATCTCCAGTGATGAAAGTCCATTGGTTTTAATGGAGTTGGTTCAGCAGGGAGCTTGCCTGTTGGATTTGACAGAGCAATGAAGTGGCCTGATGGCAGTAGCTTCTGTTGTTTTCCCTGCAGAGGAGAATGAGGATATGGATAATCCTTTTCAAAAAGGATTGGGATTCACTCTGGATTCCCCACACAGTATCTCAGAATGAGTTTCACACTGCTGCTGTATTTCTCTGCAGCAAAAGGAATAAAAAGTAGCTGAAGTCTAGATAAATCAGATTAAAACCCTTCTATCTGGGAACTGAACATGAGTATGAAATCAGGTATCAGCAGTAACAGGCTATAACATACAGCATGTGGGACAGAACACTGTCTTGGCTTTCCTGTTGGGTTTCTGTTTGAGGAGGCCAGCAGTAGACACTGTCCTGACTCTTGTGTGCTTTGGTGTTGAACTATATGCTCTCACTTAAGATATGTCTTCAGAGTGGACTGCTGTATAGTACAGAGATACCAGAGGCAGACTACTCAGAGCAGCATTCTTCTTGATAAAGCAGGGATCTACACTGCATCTAAGCTGACACTGTGTTTTCTGTTACTGCATCAAGGCTGCCTCTAGTTCCCGCTTACACTATTTAAATGGCTCAGGTATATTTACACTGTACTGCAGTTTGCAGCACTGATAAATCATCACCCTTCTGGCCTTTACCAGCATGGGGTTTTCACACTAGAATTATTCCTGTGTCACAGAACATTCTCTCAATCCTATCTGTAGAAGCTCTGTAGATCAACACCCTGGGAATTAGCACTCCAAATATCTGTTGTTCTGCTTAAATGCTTGCAGGTTTTTACAGCCTTCTGAATACCTGTGTTCTCCTCTTGGTTAGATTTGTGCTTTATACCGTGAAATACAGTAGAATTTATTGTATCTCTTTATCAAGTACTCCAACTTAATCCTATAGAATTTTTATGAAACTATCAACTAGACTAGTGTCCTGTTTAATATACCTGCATACTTACATGTAAGTTCCTATTTGTAGGTGTCTAACTTAAACCCAAATACATGTTTTGCATATAGCTTTTATATAGGCATATGTACATAAAATCATACATGCACCTTGGATAAAGAGTATGTGGAGAAATTCGTGCTGTAGATGTGTTTGCCTGTATAAAATAGTTTACAATATAAGATAGAATATATATCAAGTCCAGGTTGGACAGGGCTTGGAGAGTTGTGGTCTAGTAAAGGTGTCCCTGTCTATGGCAGGGGGCTGGAACTAGATGTGCTTTAACGTCCCTTCCAACCCAAACCATCCTGTGATTCTCTGATTTTTCTGGTATGTTCTAAGAAGGATACACCCTTCCCAAATGGTCTCACAGTGTTTAAAATTCCATCTTTCCTAGACATCTTAAATGTTCCACTGTATTTGCAGTAAAGCTCAACAAAGTGGTGACCTTACACCACCACCAATGATGTAGAAAGCATGACATGTAAGGTATAGTCTCCACGTGCTTCCGATTAATACAGGCACAATCACACATGCTTCCCATGCACACATGTGCATGTGCTTAGCTAAGCTTCATTCTGAAAGCCTAGCTATGGCTGCATTAAACTTCTCCATCTTCAGTTTCCATTTTCCTCTGAATACTGAGAGGGTCTAAATGAATATCTGTTTACATTAATTGAAAGAAAGAATGTTTTTCCTCAGGCCCTAGGTAGCTTTAGACAACAAACTGATATCCATTACAGTATGAGGGATAGTGCAAGAGGGCAAACTGTGCTTGCATCATTTTCATGTGGAACAACCTCTGCTGACGTACAATCCCATGAAACCTCTCAAGCCAGTTAACCCCTACCCCTATTAATCTTTCACACAACTAGCAACAGAAAGGTGCAGCAAAAAATCAACTGCAACTTGAGGACATAGCAGGTAGCTTTATGTGCGTGAAAGGAGCTAGATTCAGTGATGTTTGTGCCAAATATATTTTCATTTATGTTTATTTTTAGTAAGAAGAAAAAAATACAGAAAAAGGTAAGATTTGGAGCCTTTCAAAAGCTGCCTTTACTTGTCTTTATTCCAACTGAGAAATACTGACTTGGTCCAGTGAGAGGCTGGGAGCTGTGTATGGGTTTTGCTGCATTTTCTGATGCATTTTCTGATAAGTAACACTGGCAGAAAATTAAAGCCTAATTCTGCAGGAAATACAAACTCTATATAGCCACTGACTATATTAGCAAAGACTGAATGATAATGATCTTAAGGTCCTTTCCAAACCAAACCATTCTATGATTCTATAATGGGCTTCAGTGTTAAAGCATCGATGAAGCTTGCTGTAACAAGTCTTTATTGCAAATCAGGACTGTGCTCTCATTATGGTGAAGTACATAAGGATGTTTTTAATGAATAGAATAATATAGTTATGGCTTAAATGAAAATACATATTTGCATATGTTTACTTTTACAGGAAAAGCTATGTGCAAAATGAATGAGTGTGTTCAAAAGGAAAGGAGACTTCTGTATGAATTGTCAAAAAAATTTGTCTATCAACTTCTTGTTTGTTGAGTTCTGAATGACTATTAAAGAGCAGAGTCTGGTAAGCACTTAGCTGAAACATTCCTGTAAGGAGAAAGGAGGAGAAAACAGATGCCCATTTGACTAGAAGTGTGAAAAGCATGTTCAGAGGGTCAAAGACTGTCAGGACAGAGAAGAGATGCATGGTCTACCAAAAAAGACCACCTGTCTGAAGTGGCAGAACAGATTGTAAAGCACTGGGAGGAAAAAAAATGTGCTAGTACACCATACTCTTTGTTTAAAGTAATAAGTAAGGGAAGCAGAGTAGCTGGGGGAGACAAGTGGAGTATTTGAAGGCTATCTTGTTCACAGAGGGAGACAGTGAACTGAGAGCCTGACAGCGAACATGGAGAGTGCCGCTGCATTTGGAGTGTCCATACTGGGAAGGTAAATGAGCAACTGTGTGTGAACATGGTCACTTAAGGGCACCAGTCCTGCCATGAATTTGCCATCTTACAAAATACTGTAGTTTGGAATCTGTCTTCAGGCTTTGGTTCAGACCATTACAGCAGGTGACTCTAGGTGTTTGAACGTCTCTCTGGGTGGGTACAGTGACTACCTCAGGCTGGCCTGTACTCATGTTACTTTAGGAGTGCAGCTCCAAAGCAGGAGATTGACCTTTTAGTCCATGTGCTGAGAAGCAGAGAGTACCTGGTTGGTACTTGGAGAGTACCTTGCTGAGCCCATGTGGAGACCTCCTTCCAACATGAGCTGTGCTAGGCAGGAATAAGTGCAAGCTCCAGCCAGGTCTCTGCTGCTAAGGAGGCATTGATCATCTACTGCACAAACCTCACTGACAGCACAAGATTTTAGGGATGTTGCTTCTTCTTTTCTGATCTTTTAAATGTATTGACTAGTCTTGTAATTTCAATTGATCTTGGATTCTGGGTGACTGCTAGCTCTTGAAAGGTTCTTCCCACTGAAATTCCTGATACTTGCTCTTTACTCTGGCTCCAGTGTAACTGCCTTGCATGAATAACTAACTAATAGCCAGGATGAATTTTATGTCTGTTTAAATGCTTGTGGCTTTAGTGTATAATGTAATATGATGCTGTCCTCTGGGACAACGTGGGAAAATGTAAAAACCAATTCCGTGTGTGTTTGCAATATTAGAAAGGCAGCTTGGTCAGGTTGGGCAGGCTTGGATTCTTTTTATAGTAGGACAAGTAAAACAAGCCTATGTTTCTCAACTCCTTGGCTTAAGAATTTTTTCTCATGAATAAATATTTATAGAAGTTATATGGAACGGTTACACCCCTGTAGAAGGATAGCTTGTACTATTTTGTAATGGTAGACCCAACTTTCTCCTTGTTTAATCATGTGTATCAGGGTAAACAAAAGAGTTCCTAAATCACATCAGTTCTGGCATCTCAATTGCCTAATTAAAGGTGTATATGGATACTTAGGTAGATATTTATTTAGTTACACACCTGGCTTTTGCTGCATGAAGTACAACTGCATGCTTCCTATGTGCAACAGAATACTTCCCCGGAAGTTCCCAGACAAGGCCAACTTCAGTTTTACTGATCTTACAAGAAAGAAAGATACTCAAGTGCTTCTTTTGCCAGGTAATTAGTGATTTATAGTGGAAAATATGACTTCAGGCACTTGAGTTATCGAAGGTCAGCTGTGGTGCCAGGGAGCATGTGGCACACTTTGTCCCTGCAAAGGTACCAGCAGTGGGTCTGGTCCCAGAGCCCTTACTGTGGCTGTGAGAGTCTCCTCCACAGTAGGACATCAGTCACAGCCTCAAATTCTTCCTCTGTGTGTGAAGTTTGCTAAGCAGTATGGTCTTCATCCTGCAAGATGTCTGAAGCTACAAGAGAAGAATAAGCACATGGACCCTGTCCCATACAAAGAAAAGTGACGAAAAGTGACATGTGGAGGAAACACAGCCAACCCTGAGCTATGCTCTTTCAGAGTGAACAGAAATAAGTCACAGGATCTCTCGCACGCTTTTTTCCGTTGTCATAAATAGTGAAATTAGATGTTTGTCTGGAGACAAGAATGTAAAAGCAATCCTCTGTGCCCAGGGCTTGGGATCATTTTGATCCTGAAAAGCTTTGAAAGATTCCTCTTCATTCATTCCCAGTTACTTCTGCCTATCTGAACACAAACTTCTGCAGCCTCTTCCCAGGCTTCTTGTTTCTGAGACAAAGCCATTTCCATTTAGAGCCCTCCAAGCCCCATCCACCATAAGTTTTCCTTTGACCTGCTGGGTGTGGACAGTTTCCCCAGAGCACCCTGTCCTGCCCACTCTCCCCTCACCAGACATGGGCAACAATTAAGCTGATTAAGCTATATGCAGGATTAAGTCTATAGGGCCAGATTCACAAAGGGATTTAGGTGTTTGCAATGGAAATTAAGGTGATTATCAGCATATTGCTCTCATTATACAGTCTTTGAAACTCTCATAGGCTTGTGCTTGTGCACATTTCCCCTCAGAGAGTTCCTGTGCCCACTGGGAGGGAACAGAATTCGCTTTATGCTGTTCCCTCAGTGAGAACTGCCTCAGGGTGAGTCCTGGGCTGGAGGTAGCCCCCACCTCACCATCCAGTGCTCAGAATCTGTGAGAAGCTATATACCCCGTATCCCTGCCAAGGCTTTGCTTGCTCCATGAAGTAGGAAAGCCTGTTTGAACCGTCTTGTTTCACACCTTTATGTACAGAGTTGTCAGGGAACAAAAGACATTTTTGTTAGCAAAGGCTCACAGAGCTTTTCTTTCATGTGTGACAGATGCTTTCAGAATCCATTTGAGGGAATCTGCATAATAGATACACAACACCAGTGACCCAGCCTGAATGACTTAAAGTCTTTATTTTCATCCCGGGTGGCTCAGAAGCAGCCAGTGGAATTTGTAAGGCTCCATTAAAATGTTCAGGTCTTTGGGCTCTCTAGCAATGGGGACTACATGAATACCTGAGGACAAATAGCCTAGGTTTCATTAGCAAGATAGAACATGCAGGGTGAAACATGGGAAATCAAATGCGATAAGGAAATGGTTGTGAGCTGGTTATGCAGAGTGTCAGCTGCAGCAGGCTGAAGAATAATAAAAGGAGGGAAAATTATGAGCTCTAAACTGCAACAATTGCCCTACAAGCCTTGGCTGCTGCAAGACATTTCCTTCTCTCTGTCACTCCTAGCAAGGGTTAGCAAGCTTTTAATAAAAAACCAACATGGAAAATCCTGTTGACAAAGTACACCATTCAAAGTGGTGTTGCTGTCAGCAGCGTGTTGTACTACCACTCCCTCTTCAGATTTTCAGCTTCATACCAAAATGGGGAGAACTCGGGTGGATTAGTTTCTTCTCATTGAATAGAATGTATTTGAATAGCTCAGGCAGTGAGCTTGGGGGTTCTGGTGGAGGCTTTTGGGGGGTCTCTTGTGTTTCCCAAGGGTAAGATATAGAAAAATGCCACAGGTTTAATCTTAAAGACATTCTTCGGATGATTGCTCTGCTCATTAATGGTCCTCTCTTTCATTCTCTGATTTTTCTCATTCCCTTTACCAATGGATTACTACAGCATCCATGCCTTGGTTTCCAAGGGATGTGGGATTGCAGCCCGCATGGGCTGGTGGAGTTCTGTTCTGGGTCTGCAGGAAAGTCTGGCCTTCCAGAGGTTCCCTGTAGTAAAGGCTTCAGCAATACTGAGAAGGAATTGAGTGTTCTGAAAATAATACATCCCGAGTCACACCACACTCATTTCCAGTAAAGTGTGGAGAGTCATATTACCACATTTATCCCCGTTCAGCTCCCTGAGTCACCACAAAAATCACTGGATGAGTTGCTTATTCTCTCTGCGTCACCATGATCCATTTAAATTGGGGATAAAGCGTAGCATTTCTTTACCTGCAAGGAACACCAGCTTTGCACTAATGACTTTATGTTCTAAAATACGGATCAATATAAGGACTTATATTGAAGTTTCTCGCACCTTAGTGCGCAGTCTCTGGTGTCTCTGCATGAATGGCTCATGCTGGGTGCACTTGAGAGATGGGTTGCAAGGTCACCTGGGTTGGATCCAGTATAGCAGGTCTCAGGTTTCTGAATGCTTTGCAGCAGCGCAGTGATCATACCTGTTCTCTATCAAGTCATAGCATGGAAAGCAGTGGCAGTCTGGAAGATGGTATTTGGTCCCTTTCACACTCTAGTTTCAATAAGGTGTCTAAATATAGTCATATATATTCTTCTGTTCCAGTTTTCTGTGTAATCACAGAGCAAAGGAGTATGTCTTGGAGAGAGACTGCACTTTAGGGGCTAAAAAAAAGTTTGGTGAAGCCTGGAAATCACATTAAAAATTATCAGTAACCATGAATAAACTGTCAGCACCATTCAGCCTAGCACTATAATCACTGTAAATTACTTTAAGACATGTTTCTGTTTAGTAGCTGGTAAGAATAAGAAGCTTATAACTTAACTCTGGTAGGTGCACTGGTAAATGAGTCTTTAGTAAGTGGCCTGGCCCTGCAGGGCTCCACATTACTTGCAGACCCATTGCCTAAGAAAGCACTAACATATATGGTGTATAGCTGCTTCAACAAGCCAGATAGGTTTGATACAAGTGAATCCAATGTGGAACAGCTACAAATCAGTTACCAGAAACAAACCAACAAGGGAAATGTGAAGCCTGAGCTCTGAGTTTTGGTTCCTCACCTTATTCTTCCCATTGGTGAGGAGACTTCAGCTTCTCTTCTCCTCAAATGGGCAAGGTGTGTTAAACTACAAACTTGTGCAGCTTTGGGACAGGCTCCTTCAGACATTCAGAAACTTTCCAGCCCCATAGCCAGTGGGATAATGCTCTCCAGGAATTTGCCGGTGCCCCCTTGAGTAATGAGTTTGCATCAGCCAGAAGGAGCAAAGTGATGCTATGCTATCTATAGATTACTAGAGAATCAGTTTTATCCCTTGCTAGGGAAACAGAGATTTGCAATAATGGGACTAAGAGAGTAAAAAACAGACAAAGCATGTTATCAAAGATAATACTGAGTAAGAGAGATCCTCTTTAACTTCTGCAGCCTTTCAGTTGCTTAGGAGGAAGCTAAGTAGCTATTTGAACTAAGTCAAGGATCAACATGTCCTGGAGAATTCTTGAAGTCTTTCCTTCTTTCATGTGAAGTTGGGTCTGTGCTACCCAGACCACAAGATTATTTGCTCTTTTCTATAAACTAAATGGAAAGATCCAGCTTTGCTTTTTTGCCTATTCACAATTCTTGTGTTTAGAAAGTTAGGACATCGTACAGCCATGAACATGTTGGGGTCCTTTTTTCTCCTCCCTAACATTCTGATTAATATACCTATTTCTCTTACTATATTACATATCAACTTCATCTTTGTGCTTTTTCTTGTTCATTACTGGACCCTTAAGGCATGGTAAGAAGATTTTATAAATCTTATATCATAATGGTTTATAATTCTACCTGCATTTTAACAGGGCAAGTAAAATTTACTACTAGCAATCTATAGAGTTCAAAACCACTATTGAAACGTAAAGGAATTAAAAAATAGAGATGAAACCTCTTATAATTGTCACTGGATCACATTTAGAGTCACCATTGCATGTAGTATACAGGAAAATGTGTTACTTTGGCTGGGAAGCACTGAACGTGTATAATTCATTGTTCAAATCTGCTGTAATATTAGCCTGAGTCCTGTGATTAAATAGAGTTAGTGGATGGTACAGTACTTAATGCAGAGGTAATAATCTGACTTCCTTCATTAGTGCAGTACTGCTATAGCTTCTTAATTGATTTTAATCAGCATTTAATTAGAAAATGGGAGTCCCATGTGGCTAATTCATACTTTACACTATTTCAGAGTAGACTGTTCCTTTTGTACAAGTGGCATCCCAATTTCAGTTGAGGAAAAATATGAAATCTTGTCTTTGAGTCATGACCTTTGAGGGTCTCGCATATAGAGATTGTGTGTCTTAGACTTGGGCTGTTTATCAGCTCTAAGCCTCTAAAGATCACTATCACCTGCCTCAGGAAAGAATCCCTTTCTCTATCACGTTTTTTTCTCTGGAGTAGAATTTCTTAGTGCCAAAGTACCTCACAGACCACTGTAGTTACACAGCAGGTATCCAAGTATTTCCTGGGGAAATGATCCAAGGACTCTGTGTTCAGAGTTTGTGGTAAGATGCAGACAAAAGTTTTATCCCTTATGAAGGACTGAGAATACCTGTGAGTCCATATATTGAAAGCGTGGTGAAAGGTACTCAGTGAAATACCATATTGTTCCATCTCTGGAAAGAATGACTTGAAATAGAGAGGGAAAATATCCTACTCTTTGAATGAATAACACAAATCCCTGTGCTAGCACAATATGAAAGTTTTATTGCATTCTGGATTTTCAGTTTTGCTGTATTAAACCATATTAATGTTTGGTTTGTCTAGGGCAGTCAGAAATCATTGGTAATGATGAATTTTTCATGTACACTAGTGCCAAATGATCGGCCTTAGCGCTCCAGGGTCAGTCAATCATTCCACTCTGGTGGAACATTTCTGCCTTTAAGGCAAATGAAACTTTTTTTTCCTCTCTATCTCAAGTGCAGATAACGTATGGGACAAACTCACTAATAGCTCATCCTGTGTGCCACAGCTGTTGCCCTGTGATCCATCAACATACCTGAAATGAAAAGTGATTTCCCTGGAGACAAGGGGTAGATCTGCTCGTAGCTTTTGTTGTGTACCTGACTGTAGATTCTCTCGTATGCAGCCAGATCAAGTGAAGTCTCTCTATGCAGGCATGCTGTGGCTTGCTGAGAAGTAAAAAAAACCTGAGAGTCTGATCCAAACCTGGATATAGGTTTTCACACAGATCTTGATTCTGAGCGTTCAGAATAGTCCTTGTTTCCACTGCTGGAACCACATGAGCTCACACTGAAGCAAAATAAGCTTTAAGCAAAATGACCTCCAAAAGCATTAATCCTCATAGTCCATTTTGTAATGGAAAACCTACAGGATTATTACCTGAACTGTGGTTTTGCTGCAAGCTTAATGTATGGTGTAGATTTCTTACAATCATTTACCTCAGTACAGCAAAGGAAAAGGCAGGTGTGGCTGGCCTTAAACTCTGCTTACAACATTACTTCCAAACAAATGCATCTGACCCTTGGGTTTCTAGCTTTGTTTGGAATAAAAATGAACCTGCAGGGACTTTTCAGTGACATTCACTCATTTTATCTTTCTTTTAATAGTGCTGTTCTGAGATTGGTCATATATTGAAACTTGAGTAATTATATCTGTCTGCATGTTGTATTTAGCCTTACAACAAAATATTCCTTTCTTTACTATCTGTCATTTTTTATTGCTTGTGTTCTGAAGCCTTTGAATTTAGTTCAGACATTAAGGCTGAAAGCTGTTGATTTCTGAAAGGTAAAAATGAACAAATTCCTCCTAAGCTCACTAAGTATTTGCTTGCAAGCCAGTACTGACACAAGGTTGCAGAAGAGACCTGCTTCTTTCTGCTTCATATCCTTCTTTGTGTTGCATGCTGGTCCTGCTTTCCTCCTTTTAATTTCTTGGTTTAATAGTACATCTGTCTTTTTTTCCACCTGCTGTTACACTTTTCATCTGCCTTCTGTATTTGCCTGTTTCCTGAACCTCCTTCAAGCTTCTTTTCCAAGGCATCTTCCATCCTGAAGACAGTGTTTTTGAGAGAATATGTCCCAGTAAAATATCAGCAGACCAGGTTCTTACATGCCTCAAAAAAAGGTGGAAATCAAACACCTTACACAGTGAGCAGGATTTTCCAGAAGCTGTATTCTTTTTCAGCCAGCATTTTACTTTTACTGATCACAGAATCATAGAATCACAGAATCAAATATCTTGTAAAAGACTTTCAAGATCATTAAGTCCAACCATTCCCCAGCACTGCCAAGAACACCATTAAACCATGTCAGTGAAGGCCTCGTCTACACAGTTTGTAAACACTTCCAGAAACAATGACTCCACCACTGCCCTGGGCAGCCTGTTCCAATGCCTCACCACCCATCTTCTGTTTGGAGAGATTCTGAAACTGAATCTCCAGCAGTTCAGCATCTGGGCTGCCTGATTCATCCATCCATAGTGCATTGCTAAGCACTTCCTCAAGCTCTGTCCTGCTGTAGCTGTATTTCACAGAGGCTGGGGTGATTTGTGTGCTGCACCACATGAGATCTTCAGCTGACAGCCTTGAGCAGCCCTGAATGAACTGGTAATACCAGCAAGCACCAATGACACCACCAGAAGCACTCATATTCAGAGGACCATTGGCTCATTCATAACAAGGACATGCTGATTGCAAGGTTAATATTTCACACAGTTATTTTGGGTCTGCAATTACTGTGCATTGCACAAAGCCAAAACTCAGAAGGACCATCCCAGCCTTTGATAAAATACACGTAGCAATGGGGATCACCCACTGCAGGAATGAACCATCTCCCTCACATCCAGGTTCATGGTCCCCAAGGACCAGAACTCTTCAGTTGTGTCTTGTGAGAAATCAGCAATACTTGGTATTGTAGAAACTTCTTCAAAGCTGAGGAATGTCTGGATAAAAGGCTCTGTTCTGGTCTGTCTGTTTGTATACATCATGAGGAAGCCTTGGGGAAGTAGGAAATCTCATTAGGAATTAACTTGTGATCAAATATGACCTCCCAGGTGATTCTGAAAGGCCAGAGTCAGTCTAAAGGGAAATGATTTGATGAACAGAGCCACCTCAGGCTGCTTTGAAGAAAAGCACCACATCAAATTTTGGTATTACGAAGTATTTAATAGGTCTAACTTACAAAGCAGTGTTGCTTCTAATTCCCAGAGTGCTACAAATCCTGCAGCCTATTTCTTTACAAGAATGACTTCAATTCATTCATGGGTTTTAATGCAGCAAGCTGTTTAACAGCTGCAGAAAGTATTTTAGGACAGGAAGCCTGAGCCCTACAGAAGTGTACAGGCTCCTCTCTGTCTTCAGCAAGCCTAGAGAAGTGGGTAGCTCTGATATGACATGAGGTGCCAGGGTTTTTTTCACTCAGCCTGGAAGCAGCATTACCACAACCTGTGAAGTCATCATAGAGATCTTGGCTCACTGGAGAGCAACAAGTAACCTCTGCTCAGGGGAACTTAGAAACCCAGAGAGTACCCCAGAATTCCCCAAATTCCACATTTGCAAGCATCCCACCGCCATGTGTGTGCAGCTTTATCATGTCACCAGGATACAGGTGTCCCTTTGGGTGATGGATGCATGTCAGGCCATGATAGAGAGAACTGGGATGTGTGCTGACAGTGGCTATCACATTTTGGTGTGAGCAGGGCTACATCTATGCTGTGACCACAACACAACACATCTGATGAGACGAGTGCTCTCCAAAAGACCTGCAACTCCCATGCCTCAATGAGAGGACAGAGACAGCTCCATTCAGGTGGTGGGAAGTCATGCGATATAGATGGTCCTCAGATCCTTCCCATTCTGCTTGAGCACATTGTCTCGACAGAGATGAAGACACATTGCGTTTGCACTGGTGCTGCACATGAGAGCTTGGTCCTTTGTGACCTGGAGTCCAGAATCCTGCCCAGTGTGACAATGGAATGTGACAACGGAATGCCCCAACGCACGACCTGTGCCAGTATCTTGCAGAGCCAGGTGGGACAGTATCCAGCGTCTGGCAGCAGCGTTTTGAGGACGTTCATTGTCAGGCAGGACCAAACAGAAAAGTAGCCAGGATTTCAGTCAGTCTTGCAGCAACACTGGGGTTTATAATAAACATTGGAGTAGCTTTTCCACTCCTGCTGGGTCCAGGGAGGCCAATGCCAAGTGCAGAGAAATCTCCATAGAACCAGATGGCCTCAGGAGTGACAGCAGTGAGATAGCTGACTAATGCGAGTCAGCTATCGTTGGCTTAGGCTGGCAGGAATAATTCAAGTGGAAGGCACAATGTGAATTGTAGTTGGATCTCAGGCTGGTTTAGTGAGGGAAATACTGTAAGTCCACTGCAACAGGCAGGTTGTTTTTGACTTTTGCAGAGAGAGCATGACACTCCCTTATGTCCATCTCCTTGATGCATCGATGAACCAAGGTGCCCAAATCTGAATTAAATGTAATCTGCAGTTGGCAGTTATTTTGTCTTCACTTTGTATCTGTAGTAATGGTTCTGTGTGGACATCAGTAGGCATTTGAAAGCTCTTTAGCACCGGTCTAATTATGCTTTTACTAGGGGCAATGATAAAACTGCTGTTGACCTCACCGGAAAGAAGTTTGACAAATGCCAAGTGGCTTTGAAAATCCCACTTAAGTGTTCTACAGTTGTCCTGCTATTCCGGAGCCTTAATGAATAAGGATGGCAAGAGCACTACTTCATGGCCATTCTCAGGCACCACCTGCAGCAATGGCTGGTGCTTTTGCCAAGCCAAGCTGGAGAGTGAGCATTATACAGGAATTACACTAAATGACCTATCCCTATTAACACTCAGATTCTACTGAACATGAATCTTTGAATATTTTCTTTTAAAAGTGCTTCTAAATGTAGTTTTGCAATACGCATGTCTGAGGCAAAGTTAGAACCATGCATCAGTAGCGTGTTGTTCTGTATCAAACATGAGACAGGCACGAGAAGTGTTTGGGAAGTTGAATAAAAATGCAGTGACTGAATCTGCTCTTGTGACAAATTGTAAAGTGGTGGCTTTCCATGTTTCCTAAAAAATAAGAATCTCTTACTAGCCCAAAATGGAAAAAAGTATTATGTTTGTATGCAGTAAAATGTGTTTGTCTTTCAGTACTCTACTTATAGGCATTGTCAGTGGCAGCTATTCAGACCTCTGTCAAACTGCTACCTGCCAATTTTCTCTTTATGCTTCTATTAACTGGAGGTTTGAGATTCACAGTTTATTCTAATTCATTCTTAATGATAGTAAGACAGTCTCTTGTGTCAGTACTTGAGTTACACTGAAGCACTGGATTCAGACTTCTTATGGAGAAGGAATTTTTGTCCCCCTCTTTTCTTTATACTTACAGATGATTTTTGCAGTGATATGTTCTGAGTGTTAGAATCAAGACTGGTTTCAGAACAGGATGTGTCAGTAAAGATAAGAGGAAGTTCTGCAATCTACATTGTTTTCAAGCCCTTTGACCCTGTCTGTCTATGAATAATTTCTTTGTCTCAGGGATATTCTTTTAGTCTTTTCAGGTAGCGGCTAAATAAAGGTTACTGTCACTTCTACTGAGGCAAACCTGTGTATTTCTGAGATGGCTGTTAGAGATTCTGCTAAAGTTATCTAAGAGATGCTAGGGACTGGCAATGAGACAAGGAGTGATGGGTTCAAACTTAAACAGGGGAAGTTCAGGTTAGATATAAGGAAGACACTCTTTACTGTGAGGGTGGTGAGGCACTGGCAGAGGTTGCCCAAAGAAGTGGTAAATTCTCCATCCCTGGCAGTGTTCAAGGCCAGGTTGGACAGAGCCTTGGGCAACAGGGTCTAGTGTGAGGTGTCCCTCAAGGGGCAGGGGTTTGGAACTGGATGATCTTAAGGTCCTTTCCAACCCCAACCATTCTATGATTCCATGTTGATTCAGTGTTGGAGAAACACTTGCTTCTGTAATGCATATTTTTAAGCAGAGTTAGTTGTTACTTCTCTGTTCATTCCCTCTCAAGCTGTGTATGCGTACACTGACTTGCCAGTAGGCACACCCCTGGGAAGACTGAGCAAGTTCACTACATGTAGGGCAGGCATAACAAGTTCAGGCTGGTAAGGAAAAGCATTATTTGTGAAATACAATTTTCCGTTATGCCTCTCAGTAGCTGGTGCTGATGCCTGTTCTGTGTGTGTGAGGATATAGAGGTGAGTGCATATTTGTTATATCGCTGATTCATTTCAACAAAATTGGTTGCATTTCCTTCGCACAGGCAGCAAATCAAAGAAAGGTGTATTTAGCGAGAGGCATCCTACTTAAATGAAAATTAAAAGCTATGAAAAGAGCTAAAGCTTTGAGGCAGAAGCAGCAATCCTTTATTGTCCCAGTGAGGATGAAGAATGAAAGAAAGATAGGAAGGCTCAGTATGAAAGATTTTATAACGAGATTTAGTGCCTTGCCATATTCTTAGAGCTGTTTGAGAGTGTTGAAGGAGAATGTGTAGTCTCAGGCCATATAATGGTATTACTAGGTGCAATATGCATTAGTGTCCAAGGGAATAGTGCTGTTTCTGCCAGGATTGAATTGAATCCTTCATGGGTTTTTTTTCATTGCTCAGATGTGCAGATAAATGCAATAGCAGAAGACTGTCAGAAAATGTACAGTAAAATTACCAGTGAGTATCAAGACTACAAAACTCCCGTTCTGATTGTATTACCCTCAAGCAGTCAGGAAAGCCACAAAAGAAAACCAATGTCTACTATAGCAAACTGACTGCTCTAATTTCTACTTTCATCTGTTGATAGATATTTCAAAATTATTAGATATCACTAACCTGCAGAAAAACACCCTTTCAGTTAACCCTGAAACAAGAGGAAGAGCCGTAGGTGAAAACACAGTGGACTCAGTGAAATTAAACTGATGTCCTGGAAAAGAAACACAGATCAGGGAATCCTCTCACTGATGGGTGCCCCAGAAAGCACAGATGCATAAAATGCTCAAATATTCCTTTACTTCCTCCTCCTATTTTTCACCTGAATTTAAAAAGCTCTCCATATGAGATTATTTTTCTTCTTTTTCTGTACTGAGGGTCTTTGTAACAATAAAAATACGGAAAGGAAATGGAGAGTCTGCTGAGGACAGATGACCTAATTTATGGCTTCATGTCCCAAATCTCAACAGAATGTCCAAGGATAACATCAGCTACTTTGCTCACAATTGTTAATTATGAGAAAGCTTGGTAAGGAGATCTGAAATCTTTTAATTGGACCAAGTAATATAGCTATGGGGAAAAAGACAAAAGATCTGGAGTAAATACACTCTTCTGCAGGTTCATTAAACACATGTGATTTGGACTGTTGGAAGATGCATGTCTTGCTGACAAAACCATGTTGGTTACCACATGACTTGGTAGTGCTGGGGTAAAAGTTGGACTTGATGATCTTAAAGGTCTTTTCCAAACTAATTGATTCTATGAACCTTTGTAATTACTTAATTCACAGCAGCTTTGAATGATTTAGTCTTTCATGTGAGATGCAAGGCTTTGAATAGACCTGACTTCTAGAAGGTGGATACTTGGTAATTTTGAGGAACATTTGTTAACTTTAGTTGAGACACTTTGGAGTGGGTTTGTCAGAGTCTATGGGATTAGGTCAGCGTATGCTGGTTGAGGAGCTGGCCAATACCATAGGTAGAGGGGAGAAATAAGAGTGCAAGTGTGAGTTAAGAAGCTGTAGTGAAAATGAGTGGTTACAAAATGTAAAGAAACAGTTATCTGAGGGCAAGGAGAAGAAAAGGCAGTGTGTCCTTTTCAACAAAAACCTCCTCCAAATCAACACTGGAAAAACAAATGACAAACTCATTAGGCTGACAATGACTAATGGACCAGCTAAGAAAGGCAATTGTGCGCTTCCATTCTTAAGAAAGCCATTTCTTCTGGCAACCAACCATACCAACCAGAGTGGAGTGTTATTGTAGTAGGAAATGAGTTGTTCTGCTGCCTTCACGCACATAGTGAATTGGCAGAACTTCTACAGCAAACTTCTTTTAAAACAAGTAGAAATCACAGATAAGATTTATTAATATGCCTGTCAGCGCTCAGCTGTGTTAATACTGGCAGAATGCACATAACATATGGAGTTTAGGTATAGATTGAAACGTGTTAAATTTGACTTTCAAATCAGATCCATCATGTTAGTGTTAGACAAATATTATCTGAAAGGACACAAATACAGTAGTTATCAAAATAAAGCACCAACCAGAGAGACTGATGTAGCGTGCCCCGACTTAGCTGATTTATGTGTTGAACTTTATAAGGATACCCTATGCTGGTGTATCGCTTGCATGAAGTGATCATACTGTGTGATGGCAGCAAAAGTCCCACAGATGTGATTGCAAAAATTAGTAAGAGGCTCTGCATTATTAAACTACTGCCATTCTCCCTTTGTTTTCCACAAACACGAAGGAAATATATTTTTGAGACATAATAGAAAGAACACTTAAAACTTCTGTTTTCCTTTGGGAAGTCACAGGATATGCCATAACTCTCAGTGCATCAGGTGTATGAGAAGGAATCCAGCTAGTAACACAGGTTGCCTGCTGAGAAACCAACAATAGACCATTCACTAGAAAAGCCTCAGTAATTTATACTGGAGTTACAGAGGGTTATAGGCTAGTTAGAGGCCTGGCATAAATGAGTGTAGCTCTAATAGTACCCTAATTTACACCCACATTATATGTCATTTAAAGCTATTTACAATATAAGCATTAGTTTTTTATAATTTATCCTGTGAGCAGAGAAATTCTCTTCTGTTTTGCAATGTGCAAGTGCTGGTTTCAGCATTCGCTGAGAGAAGAACAAACAGATCAGCTTTTTTGGTCAGAAACTGTTGCTCTATTTAAAGTAATTGCAATTTTCATGCAAAATGTTGTAGGTATTATATTAAATGTATTACTACTGTCTTGTATTGAGCAACGGTGCAGGATATACCAGGATTTCCACTGTAAACACCAGCCACTTATCCTTAAGACTTTAATAGAGCCGTAAAAGCTGATTATACTTTGGAACGTGAGTGTAAAGATCTTTGAGAAAGAGCTCTTTAGCACACATAGAAGGTATCTCTCTATAATGGCTTATAAACATCTTTCCTTGAAACCAGGCAATATTGAAGAGAGATGATGAAGACCTACTCAAAAATCCATTTAACTGATAAGCTGAATGCTCCTAATAACCGAATTTCAGGCATCACAGTGAAATAAGTGAAAACAGTCTGAAGCAAGTCTTAGCCATAAGAAATCCCACCCTTTCAGGACAGTTTCACCACAAAGTGCATTTTTTAGAGCTTATTTCAAACTGATAATGTCAGCCCTTTAGCTACCCGCAATTGGCACCTGCTGCCTATCTCTCAGTGCCAGGTACCATAGGAGTAGGAGCTGTGTAGCAGATGCTCCTGGGCAGCAGATCCCATCAGTCACTGAGAGATTGCTTGTCAACATGGTACAACTCAATTTCATTTCTGGGTAGGAGCTGCACCCACTACCTGTTGGACAGACCTAATGGGCTATGAGGCTGAGGGTCTGTCTGTGCCACAGAGACATGAGATCTACATTTGCTGTGCTGGTGCCTGGGTGCAAGCAAGCTCATGCCTGGACATGGCTGTTGGTTAGGCACTGTTGTAGAGGTAGTGAGATCTGCTGTCATTCTCATACAGCCCAAGGACAATGCAGTTAAATCAAGGCTGAGGAGCCATCAGAGAACTTCACCCTGAGTATCATTCCCTCCTTGAGCTTTCAGTAAATCAGGGATCTCTGTGTTGCCCTCCACCTCCTGCACGAAAGATGTGCTAAGTCTATAGAACTGCAGATTATACACAAGGGTTGCTCTCATGCTGTCATCTCTTTGCAGTCATCTCTGACTTTCTTCTAGTACATGCATTGGCCATTAGGCATGTGAGCTTCTGTGACTTGGAGGGTATGAGCAAAACCTGGTGCAAAACGTTTATGGAAAGATGGCTATAGGAAACACAACTCAAATGTTGGTATTTGGGGTTGTAAGCAGCCTGCAGGGACATATGCAGAAGAGTTATTGCTTAAACTGTACCACAGTTGACTGTTTTTTCTCATACAAGCAGCACCACACAGGACAATCCTGTCTGGACCTTGTTAAGAAAGAAAAACTTTAGACTGTGGAATGGGGGCTAGTATTTAGATGTTAGGGCTTATGAGCAAATCCATGGCAGTTCACACCTGAAATGATGGTTCAGAGGAGCTATCTTTCTTCCAAATAAAGAAAATTAAGAGGACAGCACTCATGGAGGAAAAAAGCCCCGAAACCAAGTAGAAACTGGAAGTTGTTTAAGAAGAGCTTTTTAGAAAGCTACAAGGAAGGAAGATTACAATTTTAGATTCAAGGTTTTCCTGGTTCTGCAGTGAATGCAGCAATTAGAGGTAAGTGTGTATATATGAGAATTTGGTGTGTTTTGCTTTTCAAAGAGATGAGAAGGCACAGTTCTTTAATGGATAGTGTCTTTATGGAGGGGGAAAACCATCTAGTAATGATTTCTTAATGTAAGGATGTTGGTGCTTGTGTCTTCAGGTCAAGAGTTTCTTAAAGATAGGCTGCATTCAATGGCAAAATTTGGAATGTAAACCAGACCTAACTGATTGTTAGACCAAATACAAGGCAGGAGCTACAAGCAGGTGGAAGGACTGGAAGTCACTAAGTGCAAACTGAAATGAATTGCACCCTTAGAATGGGCAGAAGGGATGTGGGGGTATGTGTGACCCCATGAGCCATGGGTTACAGCTTCCCCAGGGAGCTATGAAGGGTTTCACTTCTAACCACACCAGCAGGAAAATGTTCTGGGTCTCTCTGGACTGGAAATTGCTCTTTGCCATTGCACAGCAATCTCATCACTCTTCAGTGTATCCTTTAGAGACTTCTGGCAGTAGTTTATTCAGTAACTAAACTTTTCCGCCACCAATTCAGTTTCAGAACATGAACAGAAAACCAAACAGGCTGCAGGTGGGAACAGCAGCTGAACAGGGCAAGGTGAGCCCCAAGTGAGTGACAGTTCCTAAGCAAAATGCTCACATTTCTTTAACTCTTGGATTTTTGCTCTTCTGGCACAGCCTGTCTAGAGATAACACAGTCTGGGATGAGCTCTCCTTGTAGCAGTTGATTGTGTGGAGAAGGAGCCCTTTTCCAGTAAAGGTCAGCGTGAGCAGTCAGATTGGACAGTGCAGTGCAGCCTGGTCACCTGTGGCTCTTTCAAAACCAGCTGATAATGAGTGAACCCTGGGAGTCCCTGGAACCTGCAAGATCAGAGCCCGGGTTTAAATGTACTGTAACCAGGTTTTGGTTTCAAACTAAGGGGCTCTGCTCGGCCATGAGGCTGAGCTCTGTGCTCGCCTGAGTTTGAAACTGCTGTTCTCTCAAGTCCTACGTCAGCTGTTTCTTGCTTCTGTTTCTCTAAGGGCTGGCCCTCAGGGCTTGATTTGCATATACAGTTGAAATAATTATGCATGTAAATCAGACATGCTCTTTTACCTTCATCTCATATCTGACTACCCAATTAAAGAGATTTAGGGGCACCTCCAGTCAGTGCAGGGGACTTAAAACTAACTTCTTTCACATCACATGAGCATATTTTGTCTGTTTTGGCTGGTACCTGACCAGGAGAAACATCTTAAACCACTCCAGATTTTTTTCTCAGCTCATGTCTGATGGCTCCCTTAGGGCCTTTATATTTATATCCATATCTGTGTATAAACTCATTTTTAATCTAGGCTCACTTAGATAAAATAAAACATCTCAAATATTTAGTAGAGAAGGGAATGGACAAGTTTCTTATGAGGAGAGCTTTGATTTTTTTCTGCAGTAGCTATCTTCAACACCAGATTTTGGCGGAACATGATGGAATTAAGGCCTGAGGGTACAAATTCCATTTCAGGAGTGTGTTAGGAAAAGGAGTCTGCCAGCACAAAGGCAGAGGCGGTACCTGCAGGGTAAAACCTTGGGAACAGAAGGGGTAAGGTTGGGAGAAGGGGGGCATCATGGTGTTTACAATTGGAGATGATGGAGCAGCCAACAGAAAGCCTTGGCCAAAGTCCCCTTTAAGGCCAAGGCAGCTTCAGTATCGGTGAGGAAGGCTGCAGGCAGTGATGCACTTAAATCTCTCCTGGTGGGAAAGCGCACTTTGTTCAGGCTGAGGGTAGGATGGACTTTTCTGACCATAACCCAGTATTTCATCAGTCCTTTCTTGTCCTCGTACATTTCTTTAAATACAACTTTATTTTATCCTAGCTATGGGATTTGAACCTTGGCAGTAAGTACAAATGAGCATTGTCTTCCATGCAGTTGAAGATCACTCGATCAAAACCAGCACCAGAGAAGTTGGTGTTATGTATGTTTTTAACTTAATCCACCACTAAACTTCAGCTACTTGCATTGCGCCTTTGTTTTGTTTTTAATCACTGTGTTACTTCCTATTTGAAGCTGACAGTGTTTTATTTAACGAGAGCATTCACCTAATACACTCTTGAGTTTCTACAGCGCATATCTCTGATAGCGTAAGAAATAGCATCATTGGTAGTAAGTGGCTCACCTCCTCATACCCAGAGCAGCAAAGTTACACCTTGTGAAAAACCTGGAGCAAACTCTCTGAAAGGTAAACATCTTGGTTGGAATTGGATATAAGTCCCAGGGGTGATGGCATCCTGTGGCACAGCACGATTCTCCAGAACAAACCTTATGCACAACCCATTAGAAAGGGAAGAAGGGGCAGAACAACTGTTTTAAGTAACTAGAGGACATTTTGAAAAATAATCATTTTTTAAAGTAAATGAAGTATGAACCTTGCTGTGTTGATATAAAGGTGGTAGGAAAATAAGATACTGGTTTACACTCATGTCTCTTTAAACAAGTGTAAGCATCTTGCTTTATGGACATGCATTGTGGGCAACTGCAAATTCAGGTCTTAGCTGAGCAGCCCAGTTCTTCAGGCACTGTCAGCTCAAGTAAGCTTGCAGGTTGGGACTGCAGGAATTGGATGTCTGCTGAGCAAAATGTGCAGGAGAATGAACAAGTATTAACCTTTTTCTCAGGGGTCAGAGAGAAATCAAAATGCCCTTCCACAGAAAGGAACAGAATGAGATTAATTTTACATGCTACAGCTATGATTGTCCAAGTGTTGTGGGTGAGGCAGGAAAAATTCAGGCAGACAAGGTTTCATTAATTGAGGGAATTTCCAGGCTAATTTCCAGGTGTTCAGGGACCTGACCTATTTCAATTTGAATAACACCTGATGACAGAGTTTGATATACACCAACCTTCTATTTAAACAGAGAGGAGAGAATTGTTTTGGGTTGGAGCTTCTTAATTAGTATTCCACAAACACAGCATCATTTTGCTAAGGCCAGCTGGCACTGATTTCATAGTGAGATTTAAACTTAGTGCATTGAACTTTGCTCCATGTAAAAGATAAACCCAAAAAGAAAACAACAAAGAAGTCCAACAAGACAAAACCAAACCCAAGTCTTGTGATGTATCTGGTTGTTGATTTACGTTTTAATCTGAATTAAAGGTAAAGAAAACCCTGAGAACTGTTAGATGCTCTTTAGACTCTGACAATTAGACTCTCATTTCCAGTTTCATTTGTTTAATGGACAGCTACCTTGGCCATTAACTTTATCTGGACTGGATGCTAATTAATGCTAAATTACAGTTCCTAAGGTGCTACGTATTATACTCACTTGACTACCAACAGTCACTTACCATTCATAGTATTAGTAAAAGGGAAACACTCTTCATCAGGGACTGTAGCGATAGGACACGTGGTAGTGGTTTTAAATTTAAATAGGGGACACTTAGGTTAGCTGTGAGGAAGAAGTGCTTTACTGCGAGGGTGGTGAGTCACCGGAACAGGTTGCTCAAAGAAGTGGTAAATGCCCCATCCCTGGCAGTGTTCAAAGCCAGGCTGGACAGAGCCTTGGGCGACATGGTCTAGCATGAGGCGTCCCTGCCCATGGCAGGGGGGTTGGAACTGGATGAAGGTCCTTTCCAACTCCAACCATTCTGTGATTCCATGACAAGAAGCCAGGGGAGATTGCCCATCAACTCTGGTCTTCTAGTTATTCACTGTAACTTAAGTTACTTGCTGAGTTTTAACATTTTAGCTATAATTCTTAACTGTAGGGGTTTTTGCCTATTTAGAAAGAAATAATCTCAAGACCTCTGGGGAATGAGTTAATATTTAATACTTTTGTATTCCAATGTCAAAATTTCATGAGTAGGTAAGCAAGAAATGTGTTTAGCTCACCAGTTCCTTGAAGTACAGTGTGATGTAGAATGCACACCTCTAATTGTGGATTAATTGAGCTGTTTTCAGTGTTGCTTTTCTTTTCAGTTATTACAAAACACTGTGCTTGCCTGAGGTGACAGTGGCACTGAGCAGCTTCCTCCTAGTAACTGGTGTTTGTATTTCATTATAGTTGTGAGTTCCCAACAAAGATAATTCTGGTCCTGCATGCTATGCAAATATAAGAGGAAAGACCTCATCTCTGGGATGTTTGCAGTCTCCTAAGCTGTAATCGAAAGGCAATGCACTGACTTTGTAGTTCTCCATGATGAGCTTTAAGTAGAAAGAGGTGCTTTAAATATGTACTCTCCCATTTAAAACCAGGCTTAACCTTTAGCATGGTACAGCCTGGCAGAGCCATCTATCCATTAATCATTTAGATTCTCTGCTGACTGTTTTCCATCCATTTCCGTCTCCCAGCTGTAGGGGGAATACAGTATTTCTCACTGTCTGGCCTAAAATCTTGGCATAAATCTTCCTCAGAGCATAGGATTCAGTATATACTGACCTTTAGAAGTTTACTTGTGCTAATGACAGTCTTAGAATCATCGAATAGTTAGGGTTGGAAAGGATGTTAAGATCATCCAGTTCCAACCCCCTGCCATGGGCAAGGACACCTCCCACTAAGCCATGTCACCCAAGGCTCTGTCCAACCTGGCCTTGGGCACTGCCAGGGATGGAGCATTCACAACTTCCCTGGGCAGCCCATTCCCGTGCCTCATCACCCTTACCGTAAAGAACTTCTTCCTTATATCCAATCTAAACTTCCCCTGTTTAAGTTTGAACCTGTTACCGCTTGTCCTGTAACTACAGTCCCTAATGAATAGTCCATCTCCAGCATTCCTATAGCCCCCCTTCAGATACTGGAAGGCTGCAATGAGGTCTCCACGCAGCCTTCTCTTCTCCAGACTGAACAGCCCCAACTTGCTCAGCCGGTCTTCATACGGAAGGTGCTCCAGTCCTCTGATCATCCTCGTGGCCCTCCTCTGGGCTTGTTCCAACAGTTCCATGTCCTTTTTATGTTGAGGACATCAGAACTGTACACAATACTCCAAGTGAGGTCTCATGAGAGCAGAGTAGAGGGGCAGGATCATCTCCTTTGACCTGCTGGTCACACTCCTTTTGATGCAGCCCAGGATACTTACTCCTAACAATCAGAGTAGCAATAAAATAGACAGCCCCTAACTAGATTCCCAAGATACATAATCTTGGCATTTGTGAAATAGTAAGTTTACTAAGAAGAATGACTTATTTTTGTTCAAGAAATAGTGTAATTCTCTCTCATGTCATTTTTACTGTGATGCTCATTCTCATGAAGGCTGATAATCTTACTTAGCCACTTGTATCCACTGTGAGGGTACACTTGCAGCTTCTTTAATCTTCCTCAGGATAAGCAAGTGAGCCAGAGGCTAAATAATTACTGACACTTGCCAGGTACTGTCTGTCCTATGAGATGTGTTAATCACATTTGGTAACAGCTTAGAAACCTCATCATTCACAGAACAAGGTAGTTCTGTCTCCTATTTTTTTCCCACCAGATGTATCCAGAACTGCACATGGTTTTTCTACGTAGTTTCCCAGAAACAAAGTCTTGATTCTTCTCTCTCTCACACAATCATAGAGAAGACTAAGTTGGAAAGGACCTCACCTGCTTAACCTCCTGTGGAGAGCAGGGCCTAGTTAACAAGACTAGCTATCAGCTTCCCTTCTGATGTTGTGGATATGGACGGAGAATATGGAGGGAGTGATCTCCATGTAAAAGAAGGATGGACTGCACCGTTAAATGAGTTCAATGCAGTGTTTGGGGATGTTCAGTACTGACAACAGCAACAAATGCATCCACAGTATTTATGCATACTTGGTGAGTCCCATTGCAGCACGCTGCCATTCATACCAACAAGCAGAGGTGTTGATAGCTTTACAAGCTGACATAAACCCTCTTTTCTCTGTAGCAGTTATTGCCAAATTAACATCCAGATGGAAGAGTTTCATAAACTGGATGTTCATTTTGGGAGCTTGTGCTTAAACTTTTAGCCCTAATGCAAGCACAGCTTGCAGTATTATCTCTTTGTGTATGTCTCCATGTCCATGTATGGTGTTTATGAAAGTGAGTTCAGACAGGGCTAAGAAAAGACTTCTGAACATATACATATATATGTATGTGTGCAGCTTGGTGTGGTAACAGTCAAACTTCTTATAGCTGATCTTCATTACTGTAGCCTTCTAGGTAGCACCCTCATTCATCTTCCTCCCCCTAAATCTACTGTTGCTGCCTTCTGGTTGATTATGGAAATGCTGTGGACATTGTGTATTTGGACTTCGGCAGAGCATTTGACACTCTGTCCCACAGCATCCTCCTGGAGAAACTGGCTGCTCATGGCCTGGATATGTGGATTTTTCACTGGATTGGAAACTGGCTGGGTGGGTGAGCCTGAAGAGTGGCGGTAAATGGTATCACATCTAGTTGGTGACCAGTCTCTAGTGGTGTCCCTTAGGGCTCAGTGTGAGGGCCAGTGTTGTTTGGAATCTTTATTGATGATCTGGGTGAGGGGATTAAGTGCACCCTCAGTAAATTTGCAGACAACACCTAGTTGGGTGAGATTGTTGATCTGAAGTCTGATGAGGACTGGTTGAGGGAACTGAGGGGGGGTTTAATCTGGAGAAGAGAAGGCTCAGGGGGCACATTATTGCTCTCTACAATTACCTGAAAGGAGGATGGAGGCAGGAGGTGGCTGGTCTCTTCTCCCAAGTAACAAGGCATAGGACAAAAGGAAATGGCCTTGAGCTGTGTCAGGGGAGGTTTAGGCATGATATTGGGAACAATTCCGTTCCCCAAAGGGCAGGCAGGCTGCCCAGGGCACTGATGGAGTCACTGTCCCTGGAAGTGTTCACAAACCGTGTAGACAAGGCTCTTAATAACATGACTTAGTGTTGGACTTTGCAGCGCTGGGGTAAAGGTTGAACTTGATCTGAAAGGTCTTTTACAATGTAGTTGATTCTGTGATTCTATTCAGTATTCTTTCTGTCTCGATGCCCATCCATCCTTACCTCCACTAGTGCTGTTGGGCTTCTGCTGTCCCCTCAGTCCCCACATCATCCCCAAACTTGCCTGTGGGTCCTGCAGCATTGTAGTGGAACTTGGAGTGGCTCCATTTGAAAAAGGAGCAAGAATGACATATCCCTTTATTCATGCAACGTATCCCAGAACAGGAGGTGTAAAATCAGATTTTGGATTTAGGACACAGCAGAGATTATAATATTATGAGTTCTGGTCAGGAAAATGTACTCTAGGCAGATGTGATGCTCTAATGGTTTTAGTAGAAGCATGCTGTGCATGTGTAGGTACATCACCAGGCCAAGTCCCTTGTGCTGTAACTGCTGCTTTCAAAAGCTAATGAGACAAAAATGCTAATTTCATGACCCATTTCCTGGTGTCTTCACAGAGCCCTCTCTCCCTTGAGATTTGGGAGTGAATTGAGATTTAAGGCCAGACTGCTGTGGAAGTGTGGTGTGCTGGGCTGGTGTTGGGAAGAACAAAAACAGTGCTTATAGGGGGTGGCTACTATTTATGTAGAGTGACAAAGTTAGGTCCTCTGTATTTTGTCTAGGTGTCCCCAGGCAGATAGGGCACAAGAAGCTTGGATCCTCAGCTGCCTCTATGGTTATTCCTCTGCACTAAGGGAGCTGGCCTAAAGAGTCGTCCCAGCCCTGTCACTGACAGCCCAGTGTGCCGATGAGGCAGGCAGTGAGGGCTCCCTGCCAAAGCCTCAAACTGTTCCAGGCACACTAATGAGCCTCCAACAGGTCAAAATATCTGCTTATTCCTACATCATTTCAAGGAACATTAAATGTGAAATCAGATCTCGGGGTCAAAACCTGGTCACTGCCACTTGTTCCACTGTCACTTGTCAGGTTTTAGCCATTCCTGCAGGATTTCTGTGCCTCGCCGTGTCAGTTTTGCTGTGCTCTTTGTCAGCTTCACAATAAGGACCAAGGGGAAAAATTGACAACCAGCATGCAAGGATCAGAGGTGGAATAAATTGAGAAGGGGTGATTGGAGAAACATGAAGGCTTTGGAGCTTGAGAGCACTGAAAATCCAGGGAATTAAAGATATATTTTAGGCATACAGTTAAAAACTGCACAAGCTCTGAGGCATCAGGAATGGTTCTAAATTATAGCAAAAGGTGAAGAGTCTGTGAATAATGCCAAAGGTAAAAGATCAGAGATGGTCACAAACTCCAGCAAAAGGAAGCTGGAAGAGACAGAAAAGGTGGTAATAGAACTGAAAATCAGATTACAAGTTTTCAGTCAGCTGCGCTGGTTAGTACTAGCACGGGAGCTATGGGAAGCCAAGAGGTTTTGCAGAATAACTGCTGTGTGTCTGTCTGTGATTCCAGAGACACAAACAAAATTTGGGCAAGCAGGGAGTGAGTTTTGAGTACGTAGTTTCAGCAGGTACTAAGCTTATACTCAGTGCAACTGTTGTGAAACTTCTGTAGGCAATCTGCCTGCTGCACCCATCTCTTGTGTGGGTCAGCCACCATCATGGCATCACTCATAATAAAAGGGAGAAGTTTGATGTACGTATGGAAGGTGGAAAAAGATGAGCTCTGGCTATTTAAAAAGCAGTAGCCATCTGTATCAGAGAAAAAGTCTCATCCACTTGACAGGACAGGGGTGGTTATTCAGTGTGTTCACTGTAGAAAGAGGAGCATTTGAGGGCAGAAGGGATTCTGTAGGCCACCAGCCTACACAGCTTTGGCCACTGCACTGGAAGATTCTGGCATTGATCTCCAAGCATCTGTTAGAACCAACGTATTTTTAGATATATGTCTGCTAGGGGATTTTAAGGCTTCAAGAAATGGAAATTATAACGCATCCCTGAATGAGCTGTTCTCATATCTATTTCCCTGGTGGTTAAAAAATAAAAGTATCTCATCTCATCTGAATTGCTCCCATTCAGAGGTTTTTGTTATGCCTTTATCTCTCAGATAATGAAGGTCTTTGCTTTGAGAAATTCTCTCTTCACATAGACACTTAGCACTAAATTCCCTCTTTAACAGTTGTGGATATAATGGTTGTCTCATGCTTCTTACTGTAGGATTCTTTTCCTCCCAGTTGCTTATCGTTTTGCCAAACTGGGACCAGCTAGGTTGATTTTCCAGTCAGGGTTATTTTCCAAGCTATAGGAGTGCTATGGCTTTGGCTTGGGTTTGGGGTTTTTTGGTAGGTTTCAGCCAAAATGATTCAATCATGTACAAGAATAAGCAGAGAGAAACACATCTTTTGGTTGGTTGGTTTGGTTTTAATGGTGAAAAAAAGCAGCCTTGGTGAGCATTTGGGAGGGTGGATCTTTGTTGTGGAAATAAATTCGGTGATGTTTTGAAGTGCCCTGATACCATCTTGCCATTAAAAATAAATAAATAATTAGTTGTTCTGCCTTTAAAGCTGGGCTTGGTTAAAGCACAGCAAACCAGGGAGTGTTTGCGGCCTGGCTGAACACTGAATGCCTATGAACTGTCCATTTTGTGCCCCAGCTGAAGCAGATGTAGTGACAGGACAATGGAATGGCTTTAACCTGACAGAGGGGAGACTGAGATTAGACATTAGGAAGAAGTTCTTCCCTGTAAGGGTGCTGAGGCGCTGGCACAGGGTGCCCAGAGGAGCTGTGGCTGTCTCATCCCTGGCAGTGTTCAAGGCCGGGTTGGACGGGGCTTGGAGCAACCTGGTATAGTGGAAGGTGTCCCTGCCTGTGGCAGGGGTTGGAACTGGATGAGCTTTAAGGTCCTTTCCAACCCCAACCATTCCATGATTCTATGATTAATACCCCCAAACATACATATCTAAAGGCTAAGGCAGAACATATCGCAGAGGTAATAGGTGTAACCATTCTGTTGTTCTTACTTTCAGGTCTGTTTGACCCTTCACAGGGTGTTGTTTTCATGCTCTGTTTTGCAGGTACTGAGCTAAACAGGTATGCTTTGTTTTGTATCAGGTAGGTTTGCAGCCTCCGAGCCACAGCTGTAGCTCTTTTGCAAGCCCTCTCTGTCCTGCCAGTGCCCTTCCTCTGAACAAGGTGAAGCAGTTCCAGTAATGCTCGCACAAACAGTTGCTCTGTAATTGCCAGCGTTCCCATGGTATGTTTCATTGGCACACACTGAGTGTATCTGAGGCCTGCTCTCAATGCCAAGTGTTCTTTAGGATGTGCTGAGTACCTCTCTGTCTTGCTGAGTTCAGCTGGCGTTGACAGCTCCAAATACCTTGCAAGAGTAAGCACTTGGCATATAAGGCAGGTGAGAGAATCAGCATTTTATGCATGTGAGGATGTGATCATGCTTGCTTTAATTCACTCTCCAATAAGCTTTCTTGCAGAAAATCAGCTCTTGCACTTAATAAAGTCCATGCCTTCAACCAAAAGGCAGCAAGTGTAATTATAGACTGTTTACGAGCAGGCTTTTGCATGAGAGAGTTATCTTTTGCTTTAGCTATGTTTGTAGCCTATTAAATTTTATATGACTCAAATAAGATTTTCTTTCTTGTTTGCATAAAGATGTGCACCATCATTTTCATGCAGGTAATTGCATTACCTAAAAATATGGGTATTTCACACGTTTTGGAACAGAGATGTGCTCTTGAAGCAAGGTTAGCATTCCAGCGTGTGCATGGGGTTACATTTGTCTGTATGTGTAACAGCATTTGAATGACAGTTAGTGGACCACACTGACCACAGGTTGAGCATTACACTGTTATGGAAAGTGCCCCACCGTGATGGAGGGAGGTCAGTGGGCACCAAGGTAAGTCCATTATGGGGCTTTCATGTGTTATCTGCTGAGGAAGTATGAACAATGCAATATTGACAGAGAAGGAGGAAAGGGATGACTGTCTGAAGTGAAAACACAAGGAGACATAACTCTATTTTTCCCCAAATGACATAATCTGTCCCCAAGATAAGTGTGTTGTGTTGGACAACATGAAAGTGTTACACTGACATCCCACACACCATTTGTGGTGTCCCTCAGGGCTCACTGTTGGGACCAGTGTTGTTTAATAACTTCACTGATGATCTGGATAAGGGGATCAAGTGTACCCTCAATGAATAACACCAAGTTGGGTGGGAGTGTTGATCTGCTGGAGGGTAGGAAGGCTCTGCAGAAGGGTCTGGAGAGGTCAGATAAATGGGCTGTGACCGATGATATGAAGTTCAACAAGGCAAAGTGCTGGGTCCTCTACTTGGGCCACAGCAACCCCCTGCAAAGCTCCAGGCTTGGGAAAAGTGGCTGGAAACTGCTCATGGAAAAGTACCTGGGGGTGCTGATTGATGGAGCTGAACATGAGCAGCTTGTGGCCAAGAAGCCAACAGCATCCTGGCCTGTATCAACACCAGTGTGGTGGCAGGGCCAGGGCAGAGAGATCATTCCCCTGTACTGGGCACTGGTGAGGCCATCCTTGAATCCTGTGTTCAGTTCTGGGCCCCTCACTACAAGAGAGACATTGAGGTGCTGGAGTGGAGCCAGAGAAGGGCAGTGGAGCTGGTGCAGGGCCTGAAGCACAAGTGTGATGGGGAATGGCTGAGGGACCTGGGGGGATTTAGTCTGGAGAAGAGAAGGCTCAGGGGGGACCTTATCGCTCTCTACAACTGCCTGACAGGAGGGTGGAGCCAGGAAGGGCCTGGACTCTGCTCTCAAGTAACAATGGATAGGACAAGAGGAAACAGCCCAAAGCTGCACCAGAGGGTGTTTAGACTGGATATTAGGAACCATTCCTTCCCTGAAAGGGTTTTCAAGCACTGGAACAGACTGCCCAGGGCAATGGTGGAGTCACTGTCCCTAGACAAGGCCCTTAGTGACATGGTTTAGTGGTGGGGTAAAGCTTGAACTTGATGATCTTAAAGGTCTTTTCCAACCTTGTTGATTCTGTGATTCTATGAGTTCTTTCTGTGGAAGCACTGAACATGTGAGCAATAGGCCCCTGTGATCAGTAGGGAAAAAGGAAAGTTTACTTTTCCTTGGCACTACAGAATCATTTGTATTGTCCCACCATGGATGGTCTGTGCTAGCAACCCTGGCTATAAATAGACAGCGTTTTATTATTTATCATCTTTAAGGGTGTTTTTCCCTAGACATGTGCTGCTTTTAATGATAGGTTTTTGGTGATGTGAATATAAAATACATTACCATTTCTGTTATCTTTTTAATTTTATGGATGGCACAGCTTAAAACCAGGAACATCAAATAAAATAACTACTGCTGAGAGTGAATAAAAGTTGGCAGGTATGGCAGTTTAAAATAGCCCTATTTTCACCCTAAATATAACCTGGTTTAATTGAAACCTAGTGGTAGCTATGACACAGCTGCTATATCAAAGACCGGTGGCAGCGTGCTGAGGTTGAAAGAATACAGGCTGCCTGTGTCTCTGCTGAGATAAAGTGGCATCAGAGAGAGCAGAGCAGCAGCCAGACTGATGAAAAGTTAAGTTTTTAAACACTGATTCATAAAGCCCTTATGCAGTTTTATTTATAGTTTGCTTGTCCCTGTCCTCCTAATAAAATCGGTTCCTGCCTGAAACCAGAAGCGGAATGCAGACCCTCTGTTGCTGTCAGCTGCTTAAGCCCGGCTGGAAAGGAAGCCACAGATACAGTCAGTCAGCTCGGTGTCCCCACTGCAGTTCTGTCAGCCTAGAAACAATAATGATAGAATTCCGACTTTTTCCATGACAGAGTTTCTTATAAACGGGTAGTTCAGCTCCATGAGGTCAGCTTAACACCACCACATAGCTTAGAGGAGAACCCTCAGCACATTAAGGCACAATCTGGTGCTTGCATGTGGTAAACTGAGTGATAGTGATGTTAGTGCCCCTCTCTAACAGGACCATGTGCTAGGACCAGAGATTTAATCCTAAGAAACAGTTGTCTCCATTGTTGCAGGTGAAAAGTGGACATCTCTCGTTATTCTGCTGCTTTCAGTATTCTCTAATTAACAAGTACTGCTCTTAATTTCCATGTTCTCTGGTTATTAGTATTTTTTCAGCTTCATACAGCCTAAGCACCAAACTCTCAGACCTATCCTCTTTGGTAGCTATGGTCTTTCTTTTTGCTTTCTAGTACTTAATTAATGTTTGCCTTGTTCTTACTAAGGTAAGTCTGTACTTTCTTACTATATAAAATTAAAAGTAGGTGAGCTTAGTTCCCAACTGAGAGAAGCCTTAGAAAGATACAGGGCACCTTCGTATCTGGATTTATTTTCTTTGGATTTTAAGTCTTAGGAGGGCACTTAAGACCTTCTACAACCCCTACCACTCAAATGAATTGATGAAGCATTGGCTCAGAGCTATGACTACAAGCAGGTCTGCATACCAAGTTCTGAGGTGAGCTCCTGAGTTGCTTGATTATTGCACACAGACAAAAGCTCTTCATGGCTGTGGGTCACTGAGTGAGTACAAAATAAGGCAAGTAAAAGCTCATCCACCTTAGGTTTTGTGATTACTCTTAGGAAGATACGAGTTCAGTTCCTCTTTTAAGCCACATGCTTCCTGGACTGTCAGGATCAGGAGGAGCACTAGAAAGGCAAAGCAATCTGCCTAAACAGGAGAAAGAGTATCCTAACAGTATCCTCTAACTGAGTGAACAACAACCTATCAGGCAGGGATAGCAGGGAGATAGATGGGGAATGGAAGAAGAGAAAGGGAATATATGGTGGTGTTGGAGGGTTTGCACAGACATGCTAAAGGGTACCATCATGATGAATGAGTTAACTGTTCTTATGAACTTCCACGGATATCTATGTTCTTTGCTGGCATCATTATGTGTATGTCATAAAAACAAATGTGAGTTTGGGAAGGGGAACCATGCCAAAGCCATTAAGATACCTCAGAGGGTTTTTTGTATCCTGTTACTATCCCAAAGGCATTCCTAAGTATCACATCACATAAGTGTACTTCTCTCCTCTGGACACCATATGAGAGCTGAGACTGCCCAGATATCTGTGGGAAGCTCCTTGCACACTGCAGGACAAAACAAAGAGGTAGGAGTCTGTCCTCAGCATCACCAACCCTTGCATCCCGGCTTCCTGGAGCTAGGCTGCTTGATCCCAGGAAATCAGCGTGCTGCTGCTGAGGCACCCTAGTGCGTGCAGAGCCTCACTGGGAGTCACCTGAGTTCTTAATGCTGCTGTTTATGTAACTGTAACTTGAGAGGGTTTCAGATAACCAGATTAGTAAATGGAGACTGTAAAGTGTGCATGAGAATGGGTAAGACCAAAGGGCTGTCTCTGATAATGGTCACAAGTGGATGTATAGGGAAGAACATATGGCAGTGCTTCCACATTGACACACTCTGAGCTTCCAGCAGTCTGTACCTCAGAATCTCTCCAGTGCTGTCTGTGCTTAATAGCTACGTAAAATTCCCACTGATGTTAAGGGGAGTTTGAGAGAAGAGATTCCAGCCATCCTTACTTACAAAGATAATTTTGCAGTTCTTCTCTGCATTTGGCTATCTCCAATTCTGCTCTTCATATACAAAATCAACATTTAAGAGGATGCCATCAAAAATTCCAAATCTATTTGGATAGAATGCTTAATCAAAACCCATAAAGGCAGAAAAAAGAGGGCTTTCTCTTGTGGGCTATGCTGCATCTCTTGAAGAATGAAGAGTACATTTATTATGCTACTTTTTGGAGGGAAGGGTTTTCAGCTCCTTCTCAATAGATAGTTTTCAAGAGTTCATTTCACAAAACATTAGGAAAGAAAGATTTGGGGGAAATTGTATTTTTCTCCCTTAAAATTGAGTTATGGGCAGGGTGCTTGCCAGCTCATTTTTCTTGTTTGTGTGAAACAGACATTTGTGAGTTGAGGAAAATGAGCAATGGGAGGAAGGAGGAAATAGCCTAAGCCTAACATAAGAAGGTTAGGTACTATACCGGTGTAATTTATAAGGATTTCAGATACTGTTGTGCTTTGATACCCAGGAAGGCCATTGTGGACACACTATACAGTGTTTTCACCTTGTGACCCATCAAGCCAATGGCAGCCATAGATGGGTCAACTGTTATCTGCCTTGAGGACATGGGAGCAACAGCGGCCGTTAAGTGAACAACTCTAGATTCTGATATTACCTTTTGTAATTGAACTTGAGCTATCAGGCTGATGCTTGTAACATAGATGTTGGAGACACAGCCTCGCTAGCAGAGCCCATAGCATGTATGAGGACTTAAGGGCTCACTGCAGGGTCATCAGCACATTCATTCACATAGTGGAGGACCATAGGAGTGAAAATAGAAGTCTTTTAGAATTATATTCCTGGTAGATGCTGCATAGTCTCCTGTTTCCACCAGGCTGGAGTTAGGAAGGACAGGCAGTCTGAGACTGCAGATGGCTCTGACACTGGATCAGTCTCCTTCCAAGCATGGATACACTGGTATCTAGTACAAGCCCTCACTTGGTTAAGCAAATGCATGCAGTTTCTATTAGTGTTTTTGAATATGTCCCAAAAGTAAATCTTTCTCACTGATCAGTAGGCATAACAGGTTCCTTATACTTGGTTACTTTAGAGTTTATGAACCTTGTTAATGTTACAAAACCAAGGGCCAAGAAAGCACAGAGAGGAAGCATTTTCTTATGGAAATCTGGGAAGACAGCAAGGCTACAGGAGGGCTTCATTGTAGGAGCTAATCTTTATTTTCTTAAATTCTGAAGACATGAGCTATGTCTTCAAAATTCATAAAGAATACTTTCTTTAGTCATATTTATGAAGAATAGATTCTTCTCTTATCAATTGCATATTCCATTAGGAAACTCTGTGCCTAATTGCTTTGATTTAATAACAAATTCACATACGAAAGATACACGGTTTATATATATTGCATCAACAAACAGTATTTGTTAGCTGCTGCTGCACTGAAGGGAGGAGGGAGCACAGCACATTAGGCCCCTTGGTTTTGCAAATCCATTTCTAAATCCAACATCGACATTTTGAGGCTGCTTTATAAAAGAAAGGGTGTTCTGTTTCATTTGGAGTCAGAAAGATAGTCTCTGTCAGTCCATAATTAGTTTTATATACACCTAATATTAGGAAGAAACTCATACAGTCCTCTTCGGGGGAAAACGAAGAATAATTTTGGATTAGCTGTCATTGAAAGAACTCAAAGCCAGAAAATCTGGCCCTGATTTTAGTCTGAAACCCAAATCTGTTTTAAAATCATTTAAGGGTGCAAACATCAGGTTGGAGAACACTGTGGAAGTAGATTTTTTTTTATATTGTAAGCTTTGTTTTTCCCAAATCTTTTTCCTTTAGGTCTGGCAGGGAAAAATCATGAGACTGGCAAAAGACTAGTATGGATAGAGCAGAACACAACAGCCACAAATAATCCAACAGTTGATAATGTAATTTCACACTCACTAGACTGCAGAGGCATTGCAGGCTGTGGGGAGAATAATCTGAGAAGGGTGTTGGCTTGGCAATGGTAACATCAGAGCTGGAAGAGAGGTCTGACAGCTTTCTGCAAGTAGGTGTGTGTCCTTCCTTCTCCCTCTCTTTCTCTACTCAATATAGATTAAAGTGACCTCTGGAGAGAAACTCTCCTGAACACCCCCCAAGTCATTCTGCAGTGTAGTTTTTATTTGCACAGTATGTGAAAGGAGAGCTGATACTAAATTCCAGGCGCTTCAGAAAAGTTTGCCTGTTCCTTAAAAAAAGAAAGAAAAAAGGCTATTTTATTTTAAAGCCGGAGCCTCTTTCATGGGCCCATGATCTCATGAGTTCTTTGCCTGGCCTGTGACCTCTCAACCTCGCACTACATGTTTCTTTTCTAAATTAGCCCGTGTTGAGACATCAATGGAGGAATATCAATGTTGTTATAAAAGGCATCATTCTCTCCCAAAAATGTCAGTGTGAATGAGTCATTGCATCTAACTGCCTCGCTTTTGTAGGGCAGCAAGGAAGGTTTGAAAGTGTGATCCAGGGTCCCCCGGTCCACCAACTTCTATTTAAAATGCTTTAAAAAGCAATGTCCCTGGCATCTGCTACAATAGAGGCAAAGGAACTAAGCTTTGCTCCTTTAGCTGCAGAAGAAAAGTCTTGCCCAAGGTAAAACTATAGGTGTGATGTAAAAACATAGTTATCGCAAACAATTTATTTTCAAGGTTGTGCTCAAAAGTAGCACTGTAAAAAACAACCAACAGAAAACCCTTTCAGAAAGAACTCAGTGTCCTGGCGAGTTCTATCATTTCTAACACCCAGTGGCTCCGCATCTCCTTGTATTCGTGCTCTCTGGTTTGTAGCAGGTTGAAGAAATCCGATTAAGAGCTCTATTTTTAATCTTAAGAAGATGGGTTTGCGTTGTCTGGTGTCTTGAAAAATCCAACACTGGATGTTTATGTGATCCTAACCAAAGAACCAGTAGCAGAGGGCCTATAGTGCCACGTGAGGATGTTGGATTATAACGGTGTTTAATCCTCAGCCAGGATAAATGGGTGTCCCTTCAGTGGTGTCACACTGGCTTCTGAGACCTTGCTCTTTGAGCACCCTTAAAGTTATGTAGCCACAGCAGATTCATACACTGTGTTGTATAATGCATAGATCTTAAAATGAGTAATATTCTGGGCCAAATCCATTCCAGCTGTAACTCTACTTGTGTACAGTTACCTCAGAAATGAAGCTGGCACACACTGAAAACCGTGTGTCATCTGATAATTACCATACCAAGACTGCAGAGAAAAAGGCACAGGAAAGATACGTTCCCAAACTCCAAGTCAGGTTTTGACTCCTATGTGTGAAAGGCTGCTTGACATCCACGGTTAGCTGTCCTGCCAGCAAGGGGGTCTAACCCTGCTTTGCCTGCACCCCTGCCTGACACCGCTCAGCACTGGGTGTTTGTCACAACGCAAAGCCTGGAGGCTGAGGGCCTCTCCTCGCAACCAGAGGTGTCCAGTGCTTTGCAGTACAACCTTGTCAGTGTTTCCTTGCAGTCACTTTCTCTAGAAAACCAGGTTATGTTGTACCCAAGCAGATGTGAGGGGAAAAATAAACACTTGAGCAGAACGCAAGATAATTGTATTAATTCATCTAAGTGCTTTAGTCTGTAGTGTTTAATGTAGCAACAGCAGAGGATAAAGTGTCAGCTGAGAAGTTGCCACTCCACACATTTCTTCCTTCATGGCTGTAACTTTTGTTTCTCACAGAAACCTGGGATGTCTATCCCACTTCCATGTGTCTCGAACCAATGCTCAGGAGTGTACTGTTGAGCTAGTACTCATAGGAACAGAGTGTGCTCCTTCTGGCAGTTTTCTTACACCAGTGTCCAGAGACTGATGGTGAGAATGAGGGGAGATTTTTATTTGAAAAATCCCTTTCAAAACCAGTCAGCTCTGGATATAACCTCTTGAATAATGAGAGAAAGTCATTGATTGCAATGTGGAAGTGGGAGAAATCTACATATCTCTGCAATGGCATACTGGAATGACACATTTCTAACCATTTGGGGGTCAATTTTAAGCCATTTCATGCTATTGAGCTAAGCTCTGCTTATCAAACATAAATCAGATTCAGTGACATCTCCAGGTTCTTTGTTAATTGTTGGCTATGTTTTGGGGAGCTGGGAGTGGGAAAAGCCTCATTGAAAGCAGTGGACAGAGAGGATGAAATGTACTTCCTGGGGCAGACCCAATTAGCAGCCGTTTCTTTAATGAGTTTATGCATTTATTTATTTTTTTGGTCTTTAAGACTTCTTTCTACTGGGAAATCTCCAACTCATATATATAATACAAGTTCAGTCCTGCAGGGTGGCGTCATTTGTAAGAGGTCATTAAAGCAATACATCCCTTTAAGTCGCTGCTGTAACATTGGGTTGTTCAATTCAAAACATAGCACAGAGTGGCAATTAACTGCATTAGCCAGATTATCTGCCTGAAATTATTTAGCTGTTCATAATCTCCCTCTGCAGAGTACTAGCAACACACGGGGAGAATTAAGCATTGCATTTAAAGAGTCTGTTCCACCAAAGTATCAAGCATCAGACTGGCCAAGCCTTGGTGTACACTGCTACACTTGGTCTCGGTGCAGCCTCCCTTCCTTTTCTCCTCAGCAGCCGTTAAAAGAAACGGGTGGAAAATGTACTGAGATACTCCTACTTTGATGAACATTTTTCATCTAAAGGTGACAGATTTTCTGATCTTTCCACAGAATCAGAAGCAGCATAAGACTGGCTAAGGGAAAGGTGCTGAGCGTTTCTTTACACAACATTGCTGAGAGGAAGTTGTAGCCCACATAGGCTTTGCCCATCTCTTTTCCCTCCCCACTCCCCATTCTGTGTGAGTTCTGTACTTGACACAATAGTGAAAAAGGTGGAAACACCAGTGAATCCAAGTAGGAACGCTCTATACTTTTATGTGGCCTCAAAGACGTGATCCTATTTAATATACTTATCTGGTTTTGCTGTCAGAAACCAGGTTGCTGCAACTCAGCATAGGTCCCTTTTGGAACCAGCTGGAGTTCTGGTGGGTGTAATTGCATTGCTGCTTGTACAATTCTTGATTTGCATCCATATAGAAAAGAAGAAAGAGGTATGTCCACTGCCTTGTGAAACTTTTGAGAAGTGCTGAAGAAACGAAACAACAGTTGAGGTTGTACAAAGCCTCTCTTCACTTCTTTATTAAAGGGTAGCGTTCCCCACTTGTGCCAGATTATTTGGCTCCTTTTCATCATTCTTCTTCATAGTGCTTGGATCAGCTTTTCAGTGGGCAGCACTTTCTGTCCGATTGTCAAGAGGTGATCCCCACAGCAGGATGGATTTCCTGTCTTCCTCTAACTATCCTGCTGGCTGGCTGTGTGCTTTTTTCCTCCTCTGCATTTTATCTACTCATCTTTGTGTTTTACTGTGCTTTTCCTTATCTTCCCTAGTTCTAGCTCTTTCTGCCCATTGTTGGACAATCTTTTGTTCACTTTTTGCAATGCTCCATTCTTTTAACCAAGAATGTTCAGGAAGTGGATTTGGTCCTCAAATACACACAGAACGCAGATGCCAAAAATACATTTTTATCATGATGCTTTAAAGATGATTATTTCAATTTGCTTAGAATGTACCTACCTCAATCCTGCATGTCCATAGAAACAAATAGATATGCCTCTTTATTTAAGACTGGCTTCCTCAGAGTTGGATCCTGTGTAGACTTGCAGATAGCTTCTCTGTTGAAGAGCTTGTATCAGCTCGGGTTTATTTTTAATCTGCCTACTTATAAACTTCTATTTGTAATAGTATGTGAGCATCTCACAGGCAGGTGGTCAGGTAAGAAGCACCTCTTATCCCTCTTTAGGAAGTGAGTGACCCGATGATGGTCACTTTGTCATGGAGGTTTATGGCAGAGCCTGGACTTCAGCTCCAGCTCCTGCACTGGGCTTGAGAACTAGCAGTGTGCTGTATTCTGGCAGTGGGTACCTTGGTGTTTCACCATGGGAATAGCAGTCCTTCAGGATTTTATCAGGAATGACATGACTTCAGTCCCTGCCGCAGGCGCTGTTGTCACCCAGCTTGGGGAAGTGAGATATGTAGGAGGAAGGGAAATACTTTGGTCTGTGAAATGATCTGTAGCTCAGGGGTTGGTTCCAAAGCCAAAACCCAAGGGTTTCAGTTCCAGTTCTTTCCCTGACAGCAGTTATTCCTGTATGATTGCGGAGGGCTTCATGCTGCAACCTTGAGGTGTAGCTGTAGCTCACAGAGAGCTTCTCGAATGTCACTTCAGGCATAGCTGCAAGCAAGCTCTCGATATACAATGGCAGCAAGGATCCAACCTCAGGCTTGGACAAGGAAAGGGAAAAATTAGGTACTGCTTTGGTCCCCTGTGCCACCCTGCGTCATTCTGTAGCAGCCAGACCAGATAAGAGGTTTATGACTCTGCCTTTCTTCTCTATGAAGTACTTTGTCTCTTTGGAGTTTGCATTCCTGCAGTTCATTCCCCTCAACAGGCCCAAGTGAGAGCATTATTAATGGTGTGTCTGTGAGTATCTGATTTTCCCTCTTTGGTTTTCCAGGAGGAGGAACCAAGATCTTGATGTTCCTGTAGACCTGGAAATATATGTATGGATTTCTCTGGTGCTCGTTTTCTGCTGTTATTATAGTTGGATTAATGAGATGAGATCTCTGACATAAGTCTCTGAGAGATGTGTTCAAGGCCTGGGATGGGTAAAATATATAGTCATTTATATTTCTGGCTATAAAGTTAAGATAAATACCCAGAAGTAAGACCTTAAATAACCTTGTGCCACATTAACGTACCTGGTGACCTGTGCTGTATGTGGTACTCTTGCATTTACAAAAGAGATCCCATTTAAAATGGGGTAGGTCAGACTTTCCATCATCCATGGCAGATTTTTTCCTTACATATTTCCAGGAACGAGACCTATTTCCATGCTCTGTAAGGCCAGATCCAAGCTGAGGTGTACCAAGTTTTTGGGACGTTATAAGTTTTGGGTTTCTAAAATGGGGCATGACCAAGAGATGCAGCAAGAGACCAAAAGAGACCTGTTAAAGAATCAAGATTTGGGGTTTATGGGGTGTGTCTGATTTGGAGTGTTTAATTTTTGGCGGTAACGATGTATCAGTCATCTTAGTAGTGATCCTCATGACCAACCTCTCCCTGGCTTTGCAGTTAGATCTAAATCTGCTTTGCTGTATCTTGTAGATGAATTTAATTAGGAAGATTTAATAGGAAATCATTATGCGACATCACAGAGAAGCAACAACTTTTCTCTGCTGCCATCCTTCTCCTCCCTGGGGCTCTTACTTTGCGTCATTTACTTCTCCATTACTCGTTCCTCAGGAGAACAAGGGGTTCTCAAGCAGCAAGATGAACAACCCAAATTTCCCACGTATTTCTGCATGTCTCAGTGACTAATCTAAAAGCTTAACTCTGATAAATTTTGGTGGGGTTTTTTTTTTGGGGGGATGTGTTTCCGTGTGGGGTGGCTGGTGTCTGGTAAGGTGTAAACTCATGTTAAGTGCTTCAGCTGAAGCACAGCCACATTCCCTCTCCTTTTGTCATAGAAAACAACTGCTCCCTCTCAGCTGAAGATTCGGAGGAGTGATCTTTGTGTCCTCTGTCTGTCGTGAAACACATTAGATTTGTTTGATGTTCGTTGCCCAGAAAAGCTGTGGCTGCCCCATCCCTGGCAGTGTTCAAGGCCAGGTTGGACGGGGCTTGGGGCAACCTGCTCTAGTGGAAGGTGTCCCTGCCCGTGGCAGGGGGTTGGAACTGGATGAGCTTTAAAGTCTGTGATTCTGAGCAAAAGCCTTGGCGCTTATTCTGGGGGCGGGGAACACATGGGCATTACCTCGAGAGAGGTGATCACAGATGCCTCAGTTCTGTGGGAAGCAGTTTAAAACACAGCTAGCAGAGCCGCAGAGCACCAGGTTCCGGAGCTGGCAGGCTCGTGTAGGACCTAGATTCCAAAGCTGAGAATCTGTTGTTGAAAATTGCTTCTCTTCCCATGTCTACTCCTAAAAGGGGCAGTTTTAACCCTTCCCCCTATTCGAACCTTTCTGGAATTCCCAGGCTCCCAGTTACGATGCTTTCTACTCACCGTTTTGGCTAAGTGCTGTATAACTTAAGTCTTCTATGTGGTTGTTTCCCCACTAAATCTGGGGGCACTCGGGGTCTTCAGGTGCAGCACCTGGACCACGACGCAAAGAAAGATGGCTTTAACGCCCCTTTTCCCCAAGGACGGCGTCCGACCGCCCGAGTTCCCCATTCCCCGGTGATCTACGGCCGCTGTGAACCTTCCCTGGCGGGGTCCAGCTGTCGGCGGCCGGGACCCGGGTTCGAGCCGCGCTCCTCTGGGCCGTGCCGGCGCAGCCCCACAGGGGAGCACGGCTCGGGGA
>JANHGB010052733.1:0-12175 GCA_026283785.1 Coracopsis vasa | reverse complement strand
AGCCATGCTGGCTGTCACCAAGCACCTTGTTGTTTGTCATGTGCCTTAGCATGCCTTCCAGGAGAATCTGCTCCAAGGTTTTGCCAGGCACAGAGGTGAGACTGAGTGGTCTGTACTTCCCTGGGTCATCCGTTTTCCCCTTCTTGAAAATGGGGGTTATATTTCCCTTTTTCCAGTCAGCTGGAACTTCACCTGACTGCCACGATTTTTCAAATATGATGGACAGTGGCTTAGCAACTTTGTTCGCCAGCTCCTTTAGGATCTGCAGATGAATTTCATCAGGTCCCATAGAGTTGTGTGCGTTCAGGTTCTTTATTTCTAATGATAAAATGAGAACTGTAGAGAAACAAAGAGAAATAAAACAGGTATGCAGTAAACTGAATAATAATATTCTAGAAAATTGTGTATGGCAGTATTATTCCTTCAGCTTTGCAGCTTATTTTAATATGCATAAATGATGCAAGAGCATTTTTAAACAGTATTTTTATAGTTGGGCTGAGTGAAGTCAGGAAGAGTGCTACAAAAAGTAGTTTAGAGCCTGAGGTTGGTTTCATAAAGATTTCAAAGTATTTTGTGTTGTTATTTAAACCGTTCTGAAATGATGTAGATAGCTCAGCTTTTTAAAACTATTAGATTTGTAGCGAATCATCTGCTAAAGGTAAAAATACCTGTAGCAGTATTTTTAGTGTTTCTATTCAGAAATGCCTTTCTCAAATAAAAATCAAAATAGAATAAAAGTAATTGCCATTTCTTGATTGTAATTGTCTATCCTTCATAGTTTTTAAAAATGTATGCAAAAAGTTTTCTGTATGTTTGTGTTTACCTACTTAATGCTTTCCAGTCAGCTGCAAGCCACGTATACATTTTTGAGATTTCTGTTAGTCTCTCCATTAATCTTTATAATTTGATTTTTTTTCCCCTGTTTTGTTCTTTGCAATTGTGATGCTTTTTAGAATTTATTTGGAGGTGAGATTAACTCTATCTGATTTTAGTCATCTGTCTTAAACTTTGTAGGTGATGTAGAGAGGTGATCAATCCTGCTCATAAAATGGGTGTTTAAATTAGATGAAATTAAGATCCCTATAAGATCCCTATATCTTCTTATGAATTGCAGACAAGCCAGAGGACTATCTTAGATAAGAAGATAATTGGAAAAATTTATTGAGTAAATAACTGCTCTACTTTGCAATTAGAATCTCTGCTGAATATGCAGGAATCCGATTATTAGATTAGCATTTTTTACATTATACATTCGTTGTTAATGGAAACATTAATTATTGCCCCTTCTGTTAACATTTTTTTATCCAGATGTTGCTGACTGCAATGACAAGATTCCAATCTTAAAATTATTAAGTCAATGTATTTTTGTGTTGGACTAATTGCTAATATTTAAACAAGGGTCTATTATCTCCTAAAAGTATTTGTATAAAAGTATGATTTAAATAGTGAATTAAAAAAAAAAATCCATGCTGAAAACTCCTGGCCAAAATACTTTTTTGCCAAACCTGCTGTAATCTTATATTAGAACCCACTGAAATGCTGTGAATGTGATGGAAATCGATTCTGAACTTCCAAGAGGATGTCTTTCAGCAATGCAAAGGCAGCAGTGTAAAAGACCAGCAGTGACAGTATGATGGAGAAACAGAGAAAAAGTCTATTTTCCAGGAGACTGGGTCTAGTTTGTTTCCAAGCTATAGAAGCAGCACTGAAATCTGTAACAAAAACAATTCTCTGCATCCTATATTTCTGCTGAAATGACGAGGGAGGCTTCTACTCTTTTTCCCTTTTCTTCTAAAGATATATCTATTTGGAGTTTACATCTTGATAGATGATTAAACTGCATTTTAATAAACAGAAGGAGAAAACCTAATTAACTGATTTGACCAAATAAATGAATAGGAATGTTAGGAAGACTGCGCACTTGCTAGGACATTCCTTATTGTCTTTGGTTGTTAGATGCCTAATAAGGATCTCAAAATTTTATATTCATAGCTAAGATAGTGTTTCTCCAGAGTGAATGCTTTAAGCCCTGTAATCAGTTACCTCATAACAGTTACTGTCTTGATGTTGTAGAATTATCAATGTCAAGACTCATAGGAATGATAAGTTAGTCTGATGGCTGACCTTTCTGAGCTTCATTACATCTGGAACGCAGGCTTTGAAGTTTGTTCTCTTACTGTGCAAGGAATGTTCAGTGATTATATTTATAGCTTTAGAAATGTTTTTATTTTAGTTCCTCTTGCCCCAGCTCCTAAGAAATAATTCTCACAAAATATTATTAGCCTCTGAAGGATGCTTTGGGAAGGTTGTAATATGAACATATCCTGATATCATAAAGATTTTCCTTAAGCCTTGACATTCTCATTTTACCTGGTCATTTCCTACTAGCCAAAATGCCTTAATCTTAAACCATGAAGGTCAGTAAAGGCAAAATGTTAAAATTCTGTGATGGCTATTACACTGAGTAGCTAAGAAACTATGAATTCTTTTAAGTCCTTAGTATTTTTGTCAGTCTGGAAAGATTGAAAATATATCAGTGATCTTTGAGAACAAAATTGAGAAGAGTTGTAAATTCCTTCAAAGAGGCATTCTATGTTATAAGGGTGCTGCTGCTTAGACTTCATATATTTCTTGAATTACAGGGTTGAAACTTCCACTGCAGTCCATGATTTTGTGATGTTTGTTAGTATCCCTCATGTATACACATTTTTGTGATTCACTGCACACAGCTTCTGATTAAAGATGAGCACTGACAGGATGAGCAAACAGAGGAACTCATTACCAAATGATGTTTCAGGTGCTAAGTTTACATGGGTTCAAAAGGAGACTGAAAAAGCTCAGAGATTAATTTGAGAATTATTGAACAAGTAGAAACCACATCCAATTCAGGAAATTCTTGAACTAGAAATCGTTGAATTATTAGGGAGAAATACGATCTGTGCAGCAGTTTTTCTGGCTCCTCTCAAAACACACACTTTTGGCTGTAATTGGCGACACTATGACTAGTCTATGCACAGCTATTCTATGTAGAACAGAACAGAAGCTATGAAACAGAGACATCTCAACCAGTATGTTTGCTTTATGTCCCTTTGAAAAGTCTAGGCTGGAGGTAATGACAAGATATAAATGAAAGCACTTATCTGAAGATAAAGTTAATGTTTTGGGTTTTTTTTTTTAAGATTTATATATATATTAGGTTGTCTATGCAAATAATATTTCTTCTGGAATGTGTCTAGCCATCTTAGCTTGAAGGATTCAATTCGTGTATGAAGCCCCTAGCAGTGTTTGGTAGCCCAAAACATTAACACTTCAATTGCATATCAGAAAAGAACCTGTTTATAGGAAATTCCAAGTACATGGATTTTAGAATACAGAAGAAAAACAAGTCACAAATAACCACACAACCATAAATACATGCAGTGATTGTTAGTTGCATGTCTAACAAAACTGTGAATTATAGTGCCTATTTAAAAGCTAAATTCTTCAACACAGGGATATTATATTCTCTGTATGGCTGTAGAAAAATTTTGATATTCTAATGATGGCTAAATATGTAATATTATATTTCAGCCTAATAAAACCATTAAAGTTTTCCTTTAATAGTAATTGTCTTCTGGAATTACATTCAGAGTCTGTGGTTACATTCTGATACCCTCTGGAAAAGGATGTGATTCTGTACTTGTACCTAGATAATGAACTGTTGAAGAACAGTCTGTCCAAATAGGTGTTTCTGTGGCTTGAGAAGGAAGTTACAGCTCTGTAATCTTACGGACCTCATAGTAAACTTGCAGGAAACTCTGAAATGTTAGTCAGCAAGACTAACATTTATGAGAGTGAACTTTGGGCTGAGTTTTGGCCAGAGCTTGTCTTTTGCAGAACCATATTCGAAGTGCTGAAAAAATGTTAATTATAACTGGAAGCCTAACTCTACTGCTGTCAGCTTGGTCCTCACTTGCATGGTGGTGGTACCTATGTTATATAAGCAATTTTCATGAATAAGGAAAATGGTAGCATATTGTTCTGGAATTGAGGGTAGCTAGTCCATTTGTAAATGAATAAATGAAAGAATACGAGTAAACAAAGAACCTTTATACTCTTCTCATGAGCATGCTACCAAAACAGTGTATATTGGTGAGCCCAAGGTACTTTCAGGCTGTAAGCCACAGAGAGCTGTTTGCCTTGGGCAGTAGTCCATCCAGCACTGAATGTGACTAATTAGTCATATTGAGGACTTCCCAAAAGAAGTCATATGATATGTACATGTAGTGCTCCCAACCACCATTCAGAACTGATGGAACAACCATGTGATTCCATGGCAGCTTGTTTGCTGCTTTTTCTCTTCATAAGATCAGCTTGTCTAGTGACTAGTTTCTCGATGAGGAGAGAGTGGGAAGACCATGGTTGGAGAGCTGGCTTCCCTTTTGTATGGTCTTGTTTCTAGATAGGATTTCCTCAAGAATGTAACCCAGACTTTGTCAAGGTTGGCTCAGAGTTATTTACATTCAGGAAGACTAGTAAATTTTTTGTGAAACTACATGCCTTCAGCACTGAAGTATTGCATCACGTATTGGATAGTGGAAAGGCCATGTTCTTTAGTTTACTCAGTGCAAAGCTATTTAGATAATTTTTACAGCTGTTTGTGTTTCTAGCTAAACAATCTAAAGGCATAATTGTGTCTACGATATGGCTATCTGGGTAACTCTGTAAGACTATTCTGTGAAACCTGCAAAATAAATGTGCAATTAATGTTCAATGTATAGTTAACCAGAGTTCAAGAGCTTGCCAAGGAATACCTTGATCCTGGATAGCTATAGGCTGGTAATGTGACAGGTTAGCAGCAGTTTTACCAAACATCATATAGCCATGGTGGCACTTAGATGTGACATGGCATTTGAATCGTGGGGACACCAAAAAGGGTGGTATTACTTTGAGTTAGTTAAGATATCAGTGAGTATGCAGATGTGAACTGGTTTTATGTTTAAACAAATTTTTAAAAAGTTACAAACAGAACTTTAGTAAGACTGAAGTGAGACGGGAACATTTCTTCTTGAGAGGCCTTTGAGGAGAGCACCTTGTAGTGCTCCCCTCAGAGGAGCAGATGTGCTGGACTGTTGTAGATGGTAGCTAGTGATGATTATCGAGAGGATTTGTAATTCTGTGTTAGGAGGAGTGTGCTGAGAGGCAGTAAGGACAGAACCTGGGAAGTGAAGAAACCCAGCAGAAATGGAGTGGAAGGGTGCATATAAAAGAGTAAATCAGGGGGCTTTGCTACAAGTAATAAAGAGCTTCTGTAGTTTTTACCATTAGGTAGAATTCATGAAGATGTTGCTCATATGAGCATATACTGCCCAACCCTTTCTTGTAAGCCCTGTTTAATAGCAGGGGTTTGTACTTGAAAGGAAACTAATGTGGACTACTGAAGATGATGTTGCACAGATCACCGTGTAAACTCCTCTCACGCAGCATAGAGAGGGTAGGAATTGTGTGTATGTGTGCCCCTGACAGGTACCCCATTTGCCACAGGTTCCAAGTGCAACAGCTTATGCCAGCTTCTTACCCACAGAATGCATATGCATATAGACAGCATAACATGAGAAACTTTCTCTTAAAGGGAAGTAAACTTTTTCCATCAAGTAGCAGTGTAGTTGTAGAAATAAGCGTACTTAAAATATAATTTAAGTTCCTTTGAGATGAAGCGTGAGCATTATGTAAAATGCTTATACCTGTCTGTCATTTAATCTTTTCATAAAATGTTAGATTTTATAACAAGCGCATAAAATGTAAATGTATGCACTTGCACTTAGATGCCTACTTGTATATCTCTTCTAAAATTCAAATACTGGATATATTGTCAAAATGCTGCAACTCTTGGCTGACGTTTTAACATAAATACTACTGCATGTCTATGTATATAATCTAGTGTCAGCTTTGGTGTGAAACTTGTCATCTGGAATTGTTTTTGTGGATATTCTAATTGTTTCATGGAAAGTGTTCGTTGCCATGGGTAAACAGATATAGAAGTGCACTGATTCATCCCTTCTGAAATTTTGATTAATGTTTACCCTGATTGCTCTGAGATCTTAACCTTTTCCTTTCCAGAAATATGTAGATCTTAAGTATCAAGATGCTTCTAAAAGTTGCCTTTCCCTATATTTGCTTGAATACGTTGCTGGGGTCACTAGAAGTCATTGTGTGTTGTTGAGAGGGGAAGAATTTGTCCTAATCAAAACTCCACAGGAAGGAGAGAAAGTTTTAGGTTTTTTTTTTAATGGTACTTTTACACAAAAATGGTACTCTAAGTAGTTTAAAGTAATTAGAAACCCTAGTCCTTCACTTGTCTTCCTATGCCTCTCACTTCAGGCAATTAACTGACTCTTGAATCTCTGAGTGTACTCAATACAAATTGTTTCTCTAAAGAGTAGAGGATGAACACAATGTGACTGTGACTGATGTAAATCCCATGCTCCTGTGAAATGGCCAGAAATAGCTGGAGTGAGGCCTCAACTGATACCTTAAGTTTAAGATTTTATAGATGTAAAACCATGTGAGGAAATATTTTATCTTGTCTGTTGCATGTTCATTTCAGACTTTTTTTTAGAAGCTAGTGAGGCTGAGCTTTTTAGTTTTAGATTTGTCCCTTATGACTCTATTCCCAGTCACAAGTTGTGAAATCTGGGTCTAATTTCTGTGTTATGTCAAAGTTCTGGTCTTTTTTCAAAGTATTCTGTACACATAGATATATGGGGTACATGTCGGCTTATTTTGTTGATTCCAGATGAATGCCTCTTTTCAAAGAAAGAAAAAACTTTTTTAAGTAATGCGTTTGCTGCAAGGTACTTGCATTATTGAAGTGTGCAGACGAGCAGAAAGTAGTTGACGTGCTGCAAGTTAGAAAAGAGCTGCCTTATGATAATTTGTTTGCATGCTAGGGGTCTGTTTTAGTAAAATAATCAAATCTTCCTTTTGTCCTTTGTCTCTGATGGTTATCTGTTTTTACAGAACAACTGTATTAAACAGTTTTAGTTTGACCATTAGAATAAGCAAAAATAATTGCAATCTTTTTATTGCTAAATTGGTATCTTTTGGCAGAGCTAGTTGTGAATTATTTTTAAAGATAGTTTTTACATTTATCTTTGTAAGTCTCTTTTGTTATGCCAGCTCTCTAAATCTTTTCATAAACCTCAGTTAAAAGAAATATATTTTCCACGATTGTTTTAAAATATAATGTTTACTGGAAGGGAAGTCTAGTGAATTCCCACAGATGAAGTGTGAGTGTATTTCTCCCACTTGTAAATGAGTTCTTATTTCCTACAGTACATATTCTGGTACCACAAAGACTCATTTTCAAGATGTTTTAGTTTAGCTTCTAAAACATCTAAAAACTTGGCAGATACATGTAAATGAATGTTGCATCCAGTTTTAGAAACTGCTTCCAAGTAATATTTTACTAACATGATGATTGTGAGTAGACCTTTCATAATGCAGAAGTGTCTTTTATGATAAGCCTAAAAGCATTTACAGAGATCTTATTTCTATTTTGGTTTTTTCACCTTTAGCATGTTTTGGTTTAACCATTCTGTAAAATATGGAGAATACTTTTGTGAAAAAGCCTTAAGGGTTACAAGCAAAGCGTTGTAAATGGAAAACTTTAGCCAGACAAGTGATGGCTTTCTTCAGATGTATTGAATGAATTTTGCAAAATTTCATGCTATTTTATTTTACAGTTTCTCAATTTTACAACTTTCAAAATCTGTTTCCTAATAAGTTACCTTGACAGTTCAAATATTAGAAGAGAACTTAAGATTAAGTAATATGCTTAAAAGGGACTTACGAGTAATGAGGGTAGAGTGGAAGAAAAATGGAGAGGTAGACCAGGCATACTTAGATTTAAAACCAAATCAAAACAAAATCAACAAATGGACAAACAAAAAAAAAAAGACCAACTAACAATCACCAGTGTTCCATTGGTGAGACAGTTTATTTTCATTTATCTATTACTTTAAAAATGTCTCTTATTTTAACTTCCTTGTCCTAGCTTCCTGGTATCTGGGATCTGAGATACTTTGCTCACATATTGATAGCTTAGACTATTAGCATATTGATTAGCTTAGACACGCTAACGTTTCTGCAGCCTGGATTTGAATACCACCCTAAATATTTTCTAGTTGGCAGCATTTGTCATGTCAATTTAATATGCATGTTAGGGGTAACTGTGATTATTTTCTGTCGCAGCTTTAACCATCTGTTTTCCACAATGAAACACCATGTTATTGGGAAGTTCTTACTGAAACTACCATCCTTAAAAATTTCTTTAGCTTTTTATTAGACTCAGAAGATGGGGAAAACATTTAAAACTTGATTACTACGCCTTTCATTTAAAGATATCCTGGGATCCTTTTTCTCTTAGTTGTGTGGTATAACATATAAAGGAAACCTATTTAAAAACCCTTCCTCTACCCCTCCAGTTGGTCTTAAATATGTTCATCAAGGAGAAATCATAAAAAGGAGAGGGAGAAGGTAGTTTAGGGGATAGAGAGTCTTAGTTATTTTGTCAGACAAATATAAGTACATTTTTCGCCTTCCATTATGTCTAAGTTGTTGTGAAACTTGCAGAAGATTGATGATAGGCAAAAGGGTTCAAACATTAGTTTCTGAGAAAAGAAAGTAAATGCTACATGGACTTCAAAACAGCTTTTACTGTGGCTGGTATCAGTCTTGTCTAACTTTAAATGCCTATGCCAGGATGAAATCATGTCCATAAAGTATGTGTTCCTTTGCACTGACTTATAAAGGGAGTTTACATGACAGGTTCAAATGTAGATACCCACGTTGTAAACACTTGAAGCAAGGTGAGGTGGGTCCCGCCTATCTTTTCAGAGTTCAACGAGTTCAGCATAGCTTCATTACAAATTCATGGGGTTTAGAGCTTTTATGCTTTACCATCATTCTTGTTGAGTCCTTTGGGAGTGAAGTAAGCCTGGGAAGAAGGGAGAGGTGGGGAGAAGGTGCTTTAAAATTTAGGTTTTATTTTCTCATTGTCCTACTCTGATTTGATTGCTAATGAACTAAATTCATTTTCCTCTGTTTTGCCCATGACGGTAATTGGCAAATGATCTCTCCTTGTCTTTATCTCAACCCATGAGCCTTTCATTGTATTTTCTCTCCGCTGTCCAGCTGAGGTGGGGAGTGATAGAGCGGCTTTGGTGGGCACCTGGAATCCAGCCAAGGTCAATCCACCACAATGTACTGGTTTGATATGTTTGATAAGTACAGGCCTTTCACATACTAGTGGCTTTCCAGCTGGTTGTCATGGTGATCTCTAGGGGCAGATTTTCCTCGACTAGATTCCGCTAAAGTCTTACCAATACCTCCTGTTTTCAACCACCAACTAACCTCAGAGGCACTTAAAATCAGTCTGCATTCCAAATTGGAGCACATCTAGGTAGAGGTTCCTATGCATGCTCGGAAGTCTCCTGGTTTGGAAAATTAAGTGTTTATTTTGATATGGGTAGGGAGGTACTTGAACCCTGTTCAAGTCCCTGAAGGGCCTGTTTTTATTAGATCATGGCTAACTCATTCAAAAGCACTGAGTTCACTCCAGTACACTGTTAGAAGAGGAGGCAATGGCTAAGCTTGCCTCTTTTGTAACATGCTTTGAGCACTTGCTCAGGAAGTTCAAGACCTCGGTCCTTTCCCTCTTTGTCTCCCTAATTATTTAAACAAGTTTTGGTGTTACCTAGAAGTTATTTACCCAGAATTATTGGCAACAAGTGTATTAATATATATAATGCACAAGTTAAGCAAAATGCCACAAAAGAGGAAAAATAAACTAATCTGGGGGATTAGTTTTGTGAATGCTGGTCATACAAATCCTCAAAAAAAAAAGAAAATGTAATTAAAATACAACTTCTAGACTTTTTAAAGCTATGTTAATTGCCTTTTTGCATTTCTTTTCCCATTATTAAAAAAAAAAAACAAACAAAAAACCAGAAAAAACAAAAATCCAAAACCCAACAAACTAGCAAATTAACCTACAAATGTGGATATTGGCAGGAAAGTAGTTACCTATAAGGTTTATAAACATAATTTTGAGAATGAGCCTTTTGGATCATTGATTCTTTTGTCATTGCATGTAATCATCTTTTCATACATTAACCTCTGATCTCTAGTGTTCTTAGTGGAAGCTATTCCAGGATGATAAGGGGGCTGGAGCACCTTCTGAATGAGACAGGCTAAGAATATTGGGGTTGTTCAGCCTGGAGAAGAGAAGACTGCGTTGAGACCTCAGAGCAGCTTTTTAGTGTCTGAAGGGGGCCTACAAGGATGCCAGAGAGGGACTCTTCCTCTGGGACTGTAGTGATAGGACAAGGGGTAATGGGTTAAAACTTAAACAGGGGAGATTCAGGTTAGGTATAAGGAAGAAGTTCTTTACTGTGAGGGTGGTGAGGCACTGGAACAGGCTGCTTAAGGAATTTGTGAATGCTCCATCCCTGGTGGTGTTCAAGGCCAGGTTGGACGGGGCTTTGAGCAACCTGTTCTAGTGTGAGGTGTCCCTGCTCATGGCAAGAGGTTGAAACTAGATGATCTTAGGTCCTTTCCAACCCTAACCGTTCTATGATTCTATTCTAGTTGTCATGTTCAGATGGAGTTTTAATTTCTAAGATTATTTTCTCCTGGTTTATAACAAGGAGTTCTGATGCTACCATTAATACTTAAACGTCTGTTGGTTTGCCCTCTTAAAATCTTAGACTTAATTTTCCTAGATTGTAGCTTATATGACTTCTCCTGGGATAGATTCCTTGTTCTCTTGAACATCTGAGTACCATTTCTTTTAATCTTGACCTTTCTTCAACTGGAATAACTGGAATTCTGAATAGTGTTTCACATAATTTCCCGCTCTATCTATCTTGTATGACACCATCGTTTCCACTAGATGTGCCTTAGTGATTCCTGGAACTGTCTGTCTTTTGCATAGCTGGATCATGTTAGCTGTTTAGTTATCCTGATATCATGTAATGAATCTAGATCCTTTTCCTCAGTCTGTCCTGTCTTCTAAGTGTCTGATGAAAACAGACACCATTTTAAGTTTTCTAGCCCTATTCTTAACTCCTGTTAATATATACATTTTAATTTGTTTTTGTGATTATTCTTTTAATGTAGCAATAATAATCATGCTCTCCAGTCTATGAGAGAGGCACATCGCCCTGGAAGATGTGGTATTTTTTTGCTCCAAGTACTCAACATGAGCCACAGCTCACCTAAATGTAAGTGTACTTAGCATGAGTACTACAGGGTTGCAGACAAGATATCTAAGATATCATTACAGTAAGTGAAAACTTATTAAGCAGAATCACTGGGGTTTGGAGAGCTGTTCAGCTGACCAAATCAAGGTTGCTGCCTCAGTACTGCAAAGGGTTCTCCTTATAACCTTTGACTGCAGTGAGTAGATTTCTACCACTCATACTGAGGACACAACTTACAGGTAGATGCCTAAGCCTTTCTAAACCTAGTTTAAAAAAAAAAATCACAGAATGGTTGAGTTTGAAAGGGACCTCTGAAGGTCATCTCATCCAACCACCCCACTCAGCCAGGGCCACCTAGTGCCTAGGCTGTACAGGATCATGTCCAGATGGCTTTTGAATGTCTCAGAGGATGAAGACTCAGCAACCTCTCTGAGTAACCTGTTCCAGTACTCAGTTACCCTCACAGTAAAAAAAAAGTGTTACCCGATGTTCAAATGGAACCTCCTTTTTTCAGTTTCTGCCTTTTACTTCTGGTCCTGTCACTAGGCACCACTGAAAAAGCTTGGCTCCGCCCTCTCTGCACCTTAGTGGTCTTAAATGTACACAGCTGATGTAGTAGTGAACTGTATCATCTAAGTAAACAATGGAGTCTTTAAGATAGAAGCTATAGGTGGTAGGATAATGATATAATACAAGATAGTCACACGAATGTCAAGCCGTTGACAAACTTAAGCCCTACAGCAGTTTCATAGAGGAAGCTTTTGAAGCATTTTAGAATTGGATTTAGCAAAATTCAGTTGATGTGAAATGCAAACCAACCTTATTAGTGTGATAAGAGTAGATTGGCTGTGAAGAAGTTTTATTTCTGTTTTCCTATCCTATCTTTCTGTCCTGGGTTCAGCAGTAACAGTCGTTTTTCTCCTTCTTAGTAG
>JANHGB010052732.1:0-37468 GCA_026283785.1 Coracopsis vasa | reverse complement strand
AGTTTGTTGTAACTATTTCCTCAGTCTATGGAGGAATCACAAACAATTGGTTTCAGGTACTTGCTCATGCAGAATAACATTTGCTCACTGCCTTGGAAGGGTATTAAAGGGAATTTAAATGAGACAGAATAGTGACTTTGACAGACCTTCTGAATAGGTCGTTCATTCACAAGCACCACCACTGAGGGAAGACAACCAAAGGTGAAGATTTCTGTGAAGAAATTAAAAAAAGAAAAAAAAGAGAAAAAAGAGAAAGGGGAGGTTTGTCTGTCTGGCTACTCTGGCAAAGCAAAAGAGATGTTGTCTTTGGTAAAGTCACTCAAATAAGCCAATGCTTTTTCACTGGATGACTCTTTAGGGCCAGCAGCTCTGTCATTGACATGCTATTGTTTTTTCTTCTCTGTAGAGAGAAGTGTCAGAGGGAGCACTTCACTGGCAGTCTTCATATTGTTAACATAAGGAGGAAACCCAGCTAAGGGTCGTGTTAGCTGCATGCAATGATTTTAGCTGACAACTGGTCTAAGCTGCCTTTGCTGTACATGTAAGAACTTGTTTTCCAACTAGCAACACAAGCAACTCAAATGTGGCATTTTTCCAGCTTGTTCCCGATAGTTCTTCAGTCTGTTCCAATCCGACAACTTGACCCTGAAATTGTGGTTGATGGTTACTAGCAGCTCAGTATCTTCATCCTGACAGGTGTTTTTTGCTTGCTGTCATGCTGCAATTCACATCTGCTTCTCTCATACTAATGTGTATCGTTGCTTAAGTGGTAGCAAATGGCACAACAGAGTTTGTGCTTTTCCCCTCTCTTGTACTGCTGTTATCTGGAAATTAAGAAGTGAAATTGCACAGATACCTGGCACTCATTCCCTGCAAGAAATCTATATGCAAAAAGCTATGTTGTCCAGATAAGATTAATATTGCTTAGTGATAATCAATTGTTCCATCCCTGAAGAGTTTGTAACCTTCTAAATGTTCTCTCTCACATATAAAAAGAGAACGCAGAAAATTGAGTGGTGAGAAACAACAGGTTCCCTAATTACTTCTAGTTGTCCTAAAAATATAAAGTAAAAGGTGTGCAAACCTCGAGAGATAGGAAGGGATGAGGGAAGGAAATAACTTGCTGTATAAAGGCTTGACAGTTTCCTATCAAACATAAGGATATATTGTTTCTTGCTTAGGACTTTCAATGTTTTGTGTTTAATAAAGCACCACATGTTGTGAAAGACAGAAATTGCATGGGTGTTTATGGAAAAACAATTCTGTTAAACTATAATAAAAAGCTTACAGGAAGTAAGAAAAGTCATTTAAAAGGATTTGAGAACACTAATTATGTTAAAGCTCTTATTTGTGCATATCATGACTCTCTGGTTTACTCTTCTCTTGAAATGACCAACATCAAACACCATGGAACAATTTTTCTTTCAATTCAGTGACATTTCCCTGAACAAAATATATGACTTTTCCAGAAAGCACATTAGTATCTGTCCATTTAACAAGTAGAACTGCCTTTTACCAGTAGCAAATTTTCCAAGCCTTTTATCAGCAGCAATAAGTAATACCCAGTGTAAAATACATATGTGCATAAAAATATATATAGATATATGCACCCACTCACAATCAGGCACACACACAATCAGTCTTCAGGCTTTCACAACACATTAAAGAAGGCTTCAAAGAATTTTTACTTGCCTTTCACAACTTGATATAAGCTGAAAATAAATACAAAGTCCTCAGCATTAGCCAGCAGAATTAAATAGAAGAGTTATTAGGGCAAGAGACCCTTTACACAGCATAAAACTAATTCATATCTACTTAAACATCAAATGATGATTTAAAAGACATAACAGCTTTGTTAGAAATTCCGTTTTCCCCCCTCCTCCCCTGATGTAAGTAGGGAGCTTATCTTGGAACATACTTGGAAAATGTCAGTTTGGCTTCTGTGGGTTCATTGCATTAAACAGCAGAATAAATGAAAAATCATTTTAAAAACTTCTTCCTCCCCTCCCCACACAAACTGCAAGGCCTTCCTGCTAGGTCTTTTTTCATGCACACTGAATTTTATATAGATATTCAAAATGTCATCTTTTGATAATTGTAATGGGCTACAACTCCAGTTCCTAGAAAAGATGAATGTGTGCTGCTTATTATTCAGTGTCATGCTTTTGCTCCACTTAAATAGCTATCTCCCAGCAAAGTAAAGCTTTACTGTGTTTATTTTTCAATTTGGAAAATGTATCTTTTGCAGAAGATATTCCTACAAAAAGAAATATATATTAGATTTAAAAGCCCCTTTTAAAAGCAACTAATTGTAAAATGAGTTACTCTTTATTTTGATACGGATTTATTAATAGGATTTGTATCATAGCATTTAGTGGATGCTTATCAGCTGCTTCTAATGATAAATTATCAGAAAAAATCCTTTGGATGAAGTTTGTTGCATACAAGACACATTCTATGAAGTCAGTGACACTGTAAAGCAGCTCAGATACCCCTTTTCAGGTACGGCTGCTGTGCAACCCATCACCACCTCCAGTGTGACAGACAGAAAATATATGTAGAGTGAAAGAAATGTAGCTGTGAAAGTACAGCATAGCAACAGTGATACATGTTTGTCTTTGCTTTTTTGCATTTTGGTACAGCATTTTGGTACTCCAAATAAGTTTTCACCCCAGCAGATATTTTCTCTCATCTGGAAACATTCATATTTTCTCTATGGGAAAAGAAATATGGACTAGGAAGTCTACCTATGCTACTTTTGAATTTCCTAAGCTGTGATTGCACTAATTGCATGGTTTGCTGGTTCTCCTGGATAAGCATTAAGGTTTTTTGTAAGTTTGAGAAGCATCCAACATACTTTTGGATCTGCTGCTACCCCAGCAATAAGAAGTTGTGACAAGCCTATTGATCTGCACTATATTTTTCATAATTTTCTGCAAAGACCTTTAAAGGTCATCTTTCCCAACAAGATAGAAGGTAAAATCTGTCACCTGACAGCAGCAGAGATAGATACTTAAATCCATCACTTTCTCTCAGTGAGAAAGTGCCTAAAGCAGGAAAAACAGGCAGAAATTTGAGAGAAAACCCACTCAAGCAGCATGCCTTGAAGGGAGATGAAAAGAGATAGGAACAAAGACTGCTGTGGTATTTCCATGGACACTTGAGCCCTACCTGGCATTTTCAGCAACAGAATGGACCACAGCTTTTCTGGAGGAGCAGGTTCTCCTGGTAGAACTCTGAGACCTCAGTGAAACTCAGCATCAGCTCAGTTACAGGCTCCACCACTACAGAGCCGGACCACATCTTGCTGAGTGTGATGTGTAACACAAAGCAGGATGCTTTTTGAAGACTTGGGCCCTTATTTAGTTGTTGTATCAGGATGCCCTTTGTGTAATTAAATAGCAAGATAAATTTGTGCCAAACAACCAAAATCGTGAGAGTTTTGAAATGTTTACTGAATGTCCGTTTGTATGTTGGGTGTGCCTGGGAAGAAGGGGTTGGAAGGAAGCTAGTTCAGGGTTTTTTTTCTGCCTTTCTCACCATCCATCTCTATTTTCAATTGGCAATGAATTAGTCTTCCTCTGTTGCCTATGACAGTACCAGAGATCCCAGCTCTCTTTCATGAGACTTTCAGTGCACCAATTTAATATCTGTTACTATCTTGGGTTTCCCCCTTTTCTGAGTGCAATGCAGGGATTATTCGGTGATATTTTTTCTCTAGGCAAGTATAGCACAATGAAAGTGATATTAGGCACCAAAAAAGGTCCTGATCACAAAGCATTTTTACAGATGTTTAGAAACAGTTCAGCAGTTTGGTATTTGTGATACTGGTATGTTGTCACATAAAAATAACGAAAATTGCTGCAATTGCTTCCTGCCTTATTTCACTTCAGTATTTCAAGACATTGCCCAAAGGTAAATAAATAATTTTTCAGTGGTAGTGCTGGAATGACTGAAATCTAACAGGTATTAAGAAATCCATCTGATGCAAGTAACTCCATAGCAAATAACAATTCAGATGAGTTGTTCAAATAAATAAGCAGGGAAGCAAAACTAAAGAGACCTGAACATTAGCTACAGAAGCTGCATGCATATACTAAATACAGGAAACATCGGGGGTCTCCTATGGAAACAAAAGCATGTGAGCAAGTAGAGTACCGGTGCTGATACCCCAGTGCAAGCAGATGAATCACTTGGCTAAATTTGGGAATGTTCTTTTCAACATCTATTTTTAAATAAAATGTTTAAGAAGCTCTCACAAGATTTTTGTATTCTCTATTTCAGTTTCCAAGAAGTACCAAAATACTACCAGACATTTTGGTCCCAGAATATTTCTGCCAGGATCTCAGAATAGAATTCCCCCAAAACTTACATGAAAGCATGGATGGAATGTTTCCAGCTTGTTCCATCTTTGTTTTAGGTTCAAAGAGCCTAAATAACCAGTCTGGCATGCATGCCTAAGGCAAAGGCAACTTCAAATCTTTGATAAGTCCATCTGTCCTTGATATTTAAAAAATTATTCCCTATACTCAAAAGAATGTTGGAAAATACTCAAAATGTGATCAAAGACAGCTCGAGAGGGAGAAAATTCATTTGTTTGAAACAAACAAACAAACAAACAATTCTGAGAACCCCTAAGTTTCAATAGCAACACATTTTTGTTAGATAGTTTAAAAAAAAGATATGATGACAAATGAAAAAAAATATAGTGTGGTTGTTTCCCACTTAGAAGTAAAAGCCTAAGAAGCTGTGCACAGCTTGCTGTACACTAAACCAGATACTATTGTTCAACACAGCAAGAAAAGAACATCTTATTCTTAATTTACATAAGAAGCTCTAGATATTCCTATTGACAAATGCTACAGCCTGTGTCATACTAAAACTAAAGATTATGGAATTGTATCCATCCAGCCTAATTTACTGCATTAATTTTCTTTGGAGTCTAATAACATCACATTAAATTGTGTTACATTGTGTAAAATTGCAATAACAAGTTTGGTCTGTACGCAGCCAGTGGACTTGGTCTGTACTGGTCATGGGCAGGAAAGGCACACTTCGCTCATTTGGTCTAACCAAAATCATCACAATTCCCCCTATCCAACAGACTGTACCCATCTTCCATGGCATAATTTTTCCCCCATATTATTAGGGATGGATATTTCACTGAATTACATTTTGGTTTGGAAAACAAGCGATTTCTAAATTATATTACAAAGGCAAAACTTTCATGTGAGGTTTCCACTTGTGTTTGCAAGAAAAATTCTCTGCTGATTTTATGAGTGAAGTTTCTTCCTACAGAGGTCAAGTGTTTCATTTTAGTCTAAGTCAGTCATCACCAAATGACCATACTGCTCTAAGTTCATCTTTAACGCCTGATTAACTTCCTCACAGACAGCAAGCCTGCCATGGTTTAAGTATACCTGTGAAAACAGGGATTTATTCATAGAATACAAAGGTGCAAGCCAACAGATGTATGTTGAACCTGGAGTATGTTAAGACTTCTGATTTGAAGAAAAATGGTGAAATACCATGAGTTCTAGGGACAGACACATCCTCAGGTGACAAATCCTAACCTCTCTCCTGCAGCACTGAGAGCTGGTATTCAATGGCGAGACCTTCAGCCTTGTTTTCTGATTATAATGGGACAAAAAAAATCTCTTCTGATATGCACACAGTCTATACACAAGTTACAAGGTATTTGACCTGAATCAAAACAAAAGAAGAAATGCAAAGATGCATGTGCCAGTGTTAATGTACTCACAGAGTTCAGGAAGCTGGGTTGAACAAATCCACTGCAGTAGTCTGATTGGATATGTGAAAGTGTATGTTCATCTCTTAATAGCACGAGAGCTGAGTTTTAGCCTTTTGTTAGTAAAAAAAAAAAGCCCCTTAAAAATCCCTCATGTGCTCTCTGAAATTGATATAAAAGAGAAAGCATTCAAAATGTTCACATATCCAAAATACATAGCTGTAGCTTTTAACTGAATGAGAAGTAATTCCCTTAGGTGTCTTTAATTTATAAGTTGTGCCCTACTGGTTGTATGGAATATCTTAGCTTGCCATGAAGTTGTTAATGGAGACAGAACTTTGAATAAGGGCATTAGAAAGCTTCCTTGCCCCTGGAGACTTGTCCCAAGAGATTACACCAATCCAATGCGTTAAAGAAGCTGTCAAGTACTCTCCAAATGTAACCTGCATCTTTCCAAAGAATTTAGCTGCAGCCAGATTATTTTAGCTCAAGTTCCTTGTGCCAGATTTTCCTTGTCAGAATTAGCCACCTAATTTTGGAAAGTTCACCACAAAAACAAAGGGAACGTGTGAAACTGCAAAGGAGGTGTTATCACCTCTATTCAACAACAGGCTGTGATAGATCCCTTCTTGCCAAATTACTGTAGCTTCGCATAGAATTCTAATTTGGAAGCAGCTATTTGGATCCTACTGGCAAGTAGGATTTAGAATTGTAAATTCATGAAACTCTGAAGAAGTCTCAAATGTCTGCAAGCCACAGGGAAACGACTCCTCTTTGCTGAGGCTAGTCTTGTTAGATATTTTTTATGGTTTTATCTTGTGAAGATACAAATTACAGACGCCTCTCAGAGGGCACTGAAAAAGCTCTGAACAAGGCTAGTAATACAGGAACAAATACCTGCAATTCCTAAACGCAGGTTGTTACAATGCAGGTCAATCATTACCTATTCTGACTAATGGTAATTGTTCAATCTTCTTTTCTTTCCTCTGGCAGGTCCGTTATTTTCTCCATCATCAGCTGCTCACTCCAACCCTGGCAGACCTGATGCCTCCTCTTCACAAAGAGGTGGAAAACCTCCAGCACAGAGACAGCAACAAGCACAAGATAGGATGGAGCCCACAGAGGAAACCAAGAACATTGAATTTTTTAAACCACATTCCTGCCTTGCCTCCAAACCACTTACCATAGCACCTACAAGGCAAATTAAACAACCCTTATTTAATGGCAGGCTTGCATTGTTATTTCTTAGCAGATGAGTGAGGCAAAGAAACGAACCATTCAATGGACACAGTTTGGGGAACACAAGAAGGATGTGCAGGTGAGGAGGTGGGTTTGATATTTGAAAAGGACAGGAAGGAGCAGTTGATGGACATCTAGGCAGTCAAAACCTCTGTGGAGCAACAGCACTGACCAGAGCTACACTACACCGTAAATACTCTAGTGACCTGACTAAGGTAGGGCTCTAACTTCAAGAGTACTTGTTTTAAAAGTGTTCATTTTTATCTCATTATACAATGTGGCACTCGTGCACCACTCCCTACACAGATTCTACTCTGGAGAGAATTATTCCTTTTTCCAGATTCATTCATTCTATATGCCTGCTTACCTGCAGAGCTGTCTTCACAAAAAAAATTATTATTATTGAACATTAACATAAGAATAACATTTTAACTGTAGTCTAGTAATAAAATGCTATTACAAATATTTGGTATATTGAAATATATACCAACATTTGAAGACCAGAGCATAAAGTAATACTGGGAGAAAGCTCTGCTGAGGCCTCTCTGCTCCAGTGTAGCCTGTGCACAGCTCCACAGACACCATGAGAGAGAGGTTTGAGGAAGCAACTGTGGATGTTCTCTCAGGCACTATCTAGTAAATCCGAACTGCACAGGCATAAACTGTGATCTCCAGAGTTGGAATGAGCCTCTTGCTAGATTTTTTGTGAGGGCGGTAGAAGCATCACATCGTGCCTCCTAACACGTTCAAAATCCTGGCTCCAGAGCACGTAGGTTTTACAGTTTTTCAGCTTAAATTCTGAAGCATTAAAAAAAAGGAGAAACCTCCTCCCTGTTACCCAGATTTGATTCCCCGAAAGAGAGAAGTCAGTTTCTTCTGAAACATTTCAAAGGGATCCTCAGGACTGAAGGTGGACAATGTCAACCAGGGCAAGCAGAGCTACAGCTGTGCTCGTTGCAAGTCTTGTCATGGCAGTTTATGCCAAATTAATTGCATCTCTGTCAGGACAGAAACAGCAGAATATCTTGGACTTCCAGGAGGAAAAGGAACCTGTTTGAGACCTGCACCCAACGTTCAGATATAGCTTGGTTGTATTAACTAAGTTCTGCAGTGATATGTCTTGATTTTGAAATTAAGAAGAGCTAACATTAGGACAGGGTTTTATTTTGTATGAGTTTTTTGACAAAACTCTGACTTAGATCTATATTTCATTTTACCAGATCCCTGAAGAATGGTGGGGAGAGAAGGTAAAGCGGAAAGAAAAGGACTCTAGGTGTAAAAATTTCTGTATCTGCCCATACTAGATGAATCCTTCTTGGCTTTCTGAGCCAGATCTGGTCCAAAAAACACTGTTGCTAAAATACTTACTACTCAACTATTTTTCTATGTGCTTTAAGTTGGAATTATTTTCAGTTCTAAGGAAGAGTAATTAAATTTTTCATATCAAACATCTCCCAAGAGTTTCCACTGCCTTGAGCTCCAGAGGTTACAAGTTCACCTTGGCAGGCAGGATATAGTATCAATGTTCCTTATTTAGGCCAGTAGCAAGCTACTTTTGTCACTTTATCTTGAATTAATTTTAGCTATCATGATAGTTGTGCCTGGAAAGAGCTCTCTAGGCAGACATCCCCAAATGTACTCACAATGGTAAGGATTTAGCACAAGCAGATACATCTTCATTACTGGCAACACAATAGGAACTGTGGTGCTTAAAGACAATATGTAAAAGTATTTAAACAAGAATAGCTCCTGAGTGCAGTAAATACTTCATGCTCACATGATCTGTGTGCCTACAAATCAAATGTGGTGCACTGAACCATCTGCTTTCACAACAGCTTCCAGTCTGTCTTTCTCACTGCAGTGCACTGTGGGTTGCGCCGCTCCCTGGAAGTGTTTGGATTGAACTAGGTCACATAAAGAGAGCCTTAGTGGCTGATACATTTAAAACCGCTTCTAAATTCTGTGTCAAATACTTGTCAAATTACTTCATCCTGTAATTGAAATTACTGAAGTGGAAAATACACCAGGTAAAAGTTTAGGATAGTATTTGTAGGTTCCTCTAAAGCTTACTTCTGATGACAAAGTCAGCTCTTCCTGCAACTGAAATAAATTGTCCTTCTATCTTCACTCCTGATGTGATCTTGCACAGCTCAGACAAGAACGGGGCTTTTATTCTATCACCTCCAAAATAACTCTGCAGGAAATGTGACACAGAAATATCTTTGTGCTGAGCCGATTCATGTGCTGCATCAAATGTAGGGAACATCCAGCTGCCTTCAGCTTCTATGGACCCTAACAGAGGGCTAATGAAACTTGGTGACAAGGCATTTGCATGCATGGGTCATGGGTAAGAATTCTCCCCAAATCCCAAGTTGTGACATTTACAATTGCTGCAAAAGGCTATTTAAAAGGTGATGAGATCACCAGGAGAGTTGTCTGTGAGGACAGAGACTAACCTTACCCGCCTGTGACCTGATGAGAGATTCATCACTGGTGTAACTCTGCTAGTATAAGATGTTGAATGGTAGCAGCAGGGTATCAGGGACCAGGGTGTTTATTGTGACAGAGGCAGGAAGGTGGGACAGCAGTGATGGCAGCACAAAAAGCAAAGCACGGGGACAAAAGTCTTCTAGTTCCCAATATTCAGCTAAATATTGTGGGAACCTATGTACTGTCCAAAACTTCCCTAAGCTCAGAAAACTTGTGGGTATTTGTCTGAGGTGAGCTTATCTAAACTTCTAAAACATCTAAATAACATCTAAAATACCAAAAATAGTTGTTCAAACCTAATTACAACTTAGATGCAATTACAAGTTAGGTATTGGCCTCCAGTAGATGCTGAGTTATCTTGTAGAGAAGTTGCTGGACTTCTGACAGGTACAGACTTCAGCCTGCTATTTTTCCTCTCAATACTCCAGACGCTCTCTGGTGTCTGAAGGATCTGTTATCAAGTCCAACAAACCTTTTGCACTTTAACATTAAATATTAAAAGGGTACTAGAACATCACCTTAGATGCCTCCAGTGCTATAAATAGATTAAGAATGATTTTATGCAAGAAAGCCTGGACATTTCAGCAATAAACCATTTTTAGAGGCTTTTTTTTTTTTTTCTGCCATATCAGCTATCACTAAACATTCAGGACATCCCCCTAAGTGAAACCAAATCCCTTATATAAGTCAGCAAGCAGCAATGCCGCCAGAGCATCATACAAATAAAACCACAACAGGTCCCATTAATGGCTCCATTACAGTGCATAGAAGAGAAAATAATATTTTTCATCTAGGTGCTGCATTTTGTGATTACTTCTATGCTACAAATTTTGCCAGTTCTAAGAAAAAGAATATCATCTACTTCTCTCTTCTCTAGGCTGTAAAACCATGCAACTAAAGCCTTGCCTCGCTGTTGTATTGCCATTAATTTTGGAAGGGGAGGGGGATGAAAAACACATTTCCCAATAGTTCCATGTAGTATTTTCCAACCACCTGACTATAGTTGGATGTTAAGAAAATCATAGAATCATAGAATAGTTAGGGTTGGAAAGGACCTCAAGATCATCGAGTTCCAACCCCCCTGCTATGGGCAGGGATGCCTCACACTAGATCATGTCACCCAAGGCTCTATCCAACCTGGCCTTGAACACTGTCAGGGATGGAGTATTTACCACTTCTTTGGGCAACCTGTTCCAGTGCCTCATCACCCTCACCTCACAGTAAAGAACTTTTTCCTTATATATAGCCTGAACTTCCCCTGTTTATGTTTAAACCCATTGCCAATGCAAAAGATCTGTTACTCTCAAAAAGTAATTTCAAGATCAGGAAAATAAGATTTCAAAATAGGAAGGTCTTTTCAGAATGCTTAACAGGTTCTTAATCACTGGCACAAAAGATATCAAAACAAACTTTACACCAGGATCTCCACATCTTAGATGATGAGCAGGATTTTTGCTGTTTGGCAAACCACTAATTTGATTAATTAAATCTGACAATCAGCACACCACCGTATGCCAGCAGTAAAAAGCATAATGTATTTTAGGTGTCATAGGCTTTTGTTTTTATACATTGTACTGCTTCTATACCAACACCTAGCAAATGTCTGCACTCGTGTACAGATCTTCATCTTGAGTCACTGATTAGTATCTCCTTTTTTAAGATAGAACAGTGTTCTCAAACAGTTGTGCTTGAGCGATAGCCTTCTGATGGTGTCTGTGGCCAAAGAAAGTTGCCGACAGCAAGTAAAGGAATGTAAAGCATGTTTAGCAATACTGAACTCCTTTGCTCCCAAGCCAGTGGACCGCAGAGCAGTTTTATGTCTGTGTCAGCACTTCAGACATTCCAGTGAAGCAGTTGTTTGACAATATTACCGATTCTTCCCTGCACAAATAATTTGAGAAATGGAATGCCCCAAACCATCCTGATTCCATGCCTCATCACGTCCTGCTGGACACAAGGACATCTTATTCAGCATTCAATGACAGCACCTTAAAACACTCTACAGCAGCTCTGTTATTTTATAAAGTTCTTTAAAAAATATTTCAATAGTATCTCTCGGTAGAGCAGCAAGTAACTCTGATGTGACGGGTCTGTGGTTTTCTATGTAAAGCAATCTAGGATGTTGTAGAGAAAAAACAAGTCAGCCTTTTCTGGCCTACCCAGACCTTTTGAGGCCTTGCATTACCACAGTTGGGCAAACAGCAATAAGGTAACCCTACATTAAAATTGAGAAAAAACCCTATGTAGCTTTTCAAGCAGGTTACACTGGAGGTATATTTGGTTTTCATGCATCCAATTCCATTTGCCCTCGAGCAAATAGATTTTGCACATTCTCTTATGTGTAAAATCTCTGAGCAAACAAAGATGAACCATGAACAATGAACAGCCCCTTAAAAGAATAATGCATTTTCATTTAAACTCGGGATTCTAAATAGCATGAGGTTAGAATATCTTGAGTATTCTTACTGCCCAAATGACTGAACTCCAGGAAATTTTCACCTATTCAGCTACATGTATTACAGACGGAGGCTGAACACCACAAACTAGGGGAGGCTTGAGAGCCTGGGATTTGCTCATCAGAAGAAGCAAAGACTGTGATCCAGAAACTGGGGATGAACCAAAGCCTTGGACCAAACTTCAGCACTCTCTCAAGCAGGCCCCCCTAGCTGAGAGAATTTCATTTGTTAATCTGTGTTGAAACAGCCATTGACATGCACCTTCACAAGTGGCAGACACTGTATTTTAAAAGAGAAAGAAGAAGAAACCAGACGCCAGAGGAACAGATTCCCAGCTGAGTGGGTGGCAGTACACACGCAGCACAAGTCTCTGCTGTGGAAGAGAACAGAGCGATCTTGCGGTAGCTAACGATGTTCTGCTTATATACATTGTCGTGAGTAGAGAGAACACACAGGATCTGATCAGCAAATTCTGGTGTTGCTTGCCTCTACAAGAGCTTTAACTGCTGTGTGCTCCCAGCTCTAAGCACAATTTACCTTATCATCCAGGTTTGTGGCAGTCCGAAGTCAGTTATGAAACTCCAATCTGGCCACATCACTAATCCTCAAATTGCAGGGAAGGATTACTAACCAAAGGATAATGTATCTAAGCATTTAAAAGGTGATATAGCAAAAAGGAATCAAAAGTAATCCTCATATTAGAAGCCTAATTATTTTTAGGCGAACACATCCTCATGCTGCTGCTGTGTCTCCTGCATGGAGCCACCATCTCACATCCTAAAAGAAGTGGAGTTACATTAGCATTACCATATGCTTTCAAAAAGGCTTGTCAGCTGAGGCACAGAACTGCTGCTTTGGATTCTGGAGCTAGATAACTCCGTGCCAGCCAGATTTTTGTGTATGTGTCTGTTCTGCACCACACAGTGGGACAACAGCAAAGAAACCCCAGACTCTGTTGTACAGTCAAACTGAAGCAGAAAAGGAAAGATAGGAAGATCCTCTAGAAATACATCAGAGAGGTAAATGCCATAAGAGAAAAGTGAATTTAAGATAATGGATTGAATGAATACCAGTATGTATGCATTGATTATGCGGAAAAAACCTCCCACAAACAAAACACAAAACTTCCCCCCTCTCACTCCCATACAAAACCGCAATAATCTGTGAAAAAAACCACAGTATCTGGAAACAAAAATCCTTGTGACTAGTTTTAATGATGGAATGGGATAAGTTTATGGAAGCAATGCATGGCATAATTGCCTATCACAGGAATGGACTACAACTCAAAGGCTAAGGAAGGCAAAATGTCACACATTGAAACCTAAATTATTCCTGTAGAGCACCATCCAAGTTGTGTATTGAAAACATGTAAATAAAAACCAAACAAGCATAAAAGCAAAGAATCAGAAAATATGAATATAGACATTCTTTAGCAAAAGTTGGAATTTAAGCAGCCTCCTAAAGGAACCACCATTATGTAATCCCAACTACATTGAATAAATACATGCCATTTTTTTGGCATACACCCCAAGACTGGCAAAGTGGTGGCTCATGACACCAATAATATAGTAAGGCAAAAGGCTGAAACTTCTCTGTACGCAGCAGCTGAACGCCCTCCTGAACAGCAAGAGAAACCCTTCTGCAGGTGACCACTCTGCCTTTATACTTTACTGCTAATTACCTAACACTGAAATACTTCATATTCTGCACATATGTATTCACTGCACTGCAGAATACTTAGAGCTTAATCTTGCTCTGATGCTTATTTTGAACCTTAAAGTAACTTATTCAGAGAGTTTTTCTGTTCTTCAGTTACCAGCTAGGCTAAGCAACAGGATTCTTAGCTCCTCCTGCAGACCCTGCTTAGGCAAAAGGAGACTTTTCCCATCTCCTGGGGCTCTTTATCAAGCCAGCGGATCATTACCTAAAACAGTCTGTTATTTGCTGTAATAACAGGGGAAAGAATTTCAAAGTATAGTCATCCTGCACAAATTCTATATTCTTTTCTATTTGTTTGAAAGCTAGAAAGTCAAGCTATTTTAGAGTGGCAATTGACTTCTATTTCAGCACCATAAAAAAAAGAAATGTCATCCAGTGTGGGTAATTAATTGCATTACATATTCACATACACCCACATTCGTTTGGAGCAGGAAAATACAACTCTGACAGCTACACTCTCCTGAAAAATAAAACCCCACCAGATATATTTAGAGTTTCCAGATCATCCAAAGGAAAACAAAACCTAATTTTATGTTACCAACTAGTACTGGAGACAATAACTTTAACTAACAGGTTTCTTCATAGAAATTTTTTAGTGAGCACAAGCCACTTTTTGTTTCCTGACTTCAAAGCGGTCAGCTCTTCAATGTCATTAAGATCCCTGTGCTTCAGTCAAGAAGAACGTTGCCTATTCTATGTTTTGAGGGACTGCTGTCTCTAGTTCATTTGAAAGAGCTGCTCAGTAACAGAATAAAACAGAGTTTTTCACATCCAGAGGGAAGCAGCTCTTAATATTTCTTATGGTTAGGAAAGAAGGCTTAGAATTAGAAATATTGGTTAAAACATCAGCAAATAAACAATGATGTCAACTATAGTTACAAAGCTAAGCTGTCATGCCATGTCCTCTTCATCTTTCTTATTTTTTTGGAAGGGGGTAAAATGTGTTTGGTGTGCAAAGTTTAAGAGAGTAGAATTGGCAAATATACTGGCAGTTTAGATTTCTTGCAAGACTTTCAATACTACTGTATTAGACTCAGAGTCCTGTCATTAACCTACGTTCTCACTAATATTAACCAGGCTTCTTCCCCCTCCTCCCTAACAGCTACCACAAAAGTAAGTTAACTATAGCTGCAAATGAAGAACAAAAGCCCTGCCTCCTCTCTGTAATGAGCTGTGACCTCTCCAGACTATGCATAACTTTCTGCAATCTGTGCAGCACACTGGACCACCATACAATTCATGCATAGCCTGTAGAGCCAACACTCTGAACAGCATCTCACCTGCAAAGGCGCAAGGAGTTTTAATACTATTAGTTTATCATTAAGAATAAGGCAAAACACAGTGACAACAAGATCTACTTTTTAACAACACAGACGATTGCTTCTCTTTAAAATTCCCAGCCTTGGTCGGCTCTGCACTATTTGCACTGCACTGGTACATAAAGGCCAACCCTTTTGTCTGCTCAGCAGCAGAAGTTACTATTTTCCTTTTCTCTCTGTGAACGGCCAGATCATCTATTCCCAAACCCTTAATTTACCAAGTCCAACTATTTCGTTTTGAGCAATTAGACATTTAGAAAGACAACCTGTCCAAACAATAACATCTAATGGAACAGTAAATTTATCACATTGAAATACAATTAAAATTCTGGTTCTTAAGGCAGCCCAAGGAAAATACATGATCCTGCACAGCTTTTTCTATCCTGCCTTAGCCAGCTCCAAAGGGGAGGACTAGGAAGGGCCACAGCCCTGGGAGCAGGCACGCATGGCAGTCCCTGTCCTCCTTCTCATTGCTTCCCACTCTGCTCAAGAGCCTGAGGTTCCTGAAGTGCAAGGAGAATCTAATCTGGCTACTGAAGAGCAAAAATGCATTAAATCCTTGAGCCTAATTCTCTCTACTTTGTGCACAGACCTGGTCAATGTGCTCTTTTCTTTCTGTGGGGTCAGTAGCAAACAGCTGTAGGTTCTCTCTGGCCACCACTGTAGGCACCTAAAATATGCAGTAAGATTTACATGGACAAGTAGTAGCATCCAAACCTTTCCAACACTACTTCTTTAGAATTCTTTCTTTCTATAAATCAAGAAAGTGTGTTTTTTTCTGGGTTCTCTTTTATTTGAAGGAAAATATTAAAGTCAAAATTCATGCTAAAATTCCATACAACAAATCAATCTTTCCTTCAAGGAAAGCCATCTAGTCTTTAATCTCATCACTACTGCAGCCAGACCACAGAGGGCACACAGATCCAGATGGCATTCTTCAGCGTGGCAGAGCCAGACAATGTTCTAGGGAATACCAACACATACATCACTGTTTGCTGCCCAGCTTCTCTTTCACTGAACCTCTGTGCTGAGTTTCCTAAGTCTTCTATGGCACAGATCATGCTTTGTTTGCCTGCCTAAAGAAACCTCTCATGCCAGCTGACCTATAGAGAGCCCCTTCTCTAATTCCTGGAAGTCCATAGCACATTTTATGAGAATAAGTGGAACATTAAGGATCAGAAAGGCAGCAAAACCCCATGTCCTAATATAAGGATGAGGCCCAGATAATTACATTCACAAATAAGATAATTACATTCATAGATTTCTCGTGAGACCTCACTTGGAGTATCGTGTGCAATTCTGGTGTCCTCAACATAAAAAGGACATGGAACTGTTGGAACAAGTCCAGACAAGGGCCACGAGGATGATCAGGGGACTGGAGCAACTGCCGTATGAAGATAGGCTGAGAACGTTGGGGCTGTTCAGCCTGGAGAAGAGAAGGCTGTGTGGAGACCTCTTAGCAGCCTTCCAGTATCTGAAGGGAGGCTATAGGGATGCCAGGAAGGGACTCTTCATTAGGGACTGTAGTGATAGGACAAAGGGTAACAGGTTAAAACTTAAACTGTGGAAGTTTAGATTGGATATAAGGAAGAAGTTCTTTACTGTAAGGGTGGTGAGACACTCGAATGGGTTGCCCAAGGAAGTTGTGAATGCTTCATTGCTGGCGGTGTTCAAGGCCAGGCTGGACAGAGCCTTAAGTGACATGTTTAGTGTGAGGTGTCCCTGGCCATGGCAGGAGGCTTGGAACTAGATGATGTTAAGGTTGGAACTAGATGATCTTAAAGTCCTTTCCAACCCTAACTATTCTATGATTTAAAAAAAAAACAATAACACACTAATAGCAGTCCTATTGCATTTACCAAAACCTTTCTTGGGAATTTTAAATTATCTGGTAATTCCAAAATGATAATTACAAAACCAGGACTTAAATGGTGCTGGAAGCACATATCGGTAGTGTGGCTTGTGGAGATCAAGTCTGTTTTGCCCAGCCAAAGCTTATAAATGTTTCTACTTGAATTTCTGTAATCAAGGAAGAATTATTTAGCTCACGTAGTGTTTCTGTGCCTGCAGTTTCCAAGATCTACTGCAGAACTGAGGGCATCCTACATGACAGCAGGGTTGCACCTCATATTGCTCCTGAAAAAAATGCTAACGAAGCTAGCCCCAGGATGGTGTAGGGTCATCACATCAACATAGCACAATAATCACACATAACCCAGGTAATTGTTCTAGGCACAGCACCCCACCGGCATGGCCATGCTTCTTTCAGACCTGAGCTGCCTGAATCATGCAGGTGTGTTCATTTACCAATAGCTTGAGACGGTAATGTTTTAACACAGCACTTTGGAAGCACACAAGGTTTCTGTCTCCTGAACAAGTCCAGTACTATCACTCTCCATCAGGAACTATGTCCCAGAGGGATCTCATGATGGAATAGGTTTATCTTGAAGGAACTGCAGCCTGGGAAGGACCCATGCAGAAACAAGGGAAAAGTGTGTGGAAGAAAGAGAGGCAGAGAGAAGTTATTGTGGACTGATCACAACCTCAGTGCCTCATTCTCCTGTACTGTGCATGATGGGGAGGAGGTAGAAGCATCAGAGTGAAGCTGAGCTTGGGAAAAAAGGAGGAGATGTTTTTAGTTTCTGTTTTTTTCTCACCATCCTACTCTGCTTTTAATTGTCAATAAATTAAATTAATTTTCCCCAAGCTGAGTCCTTTTTTCCCATGGCAGTAACTGGTAAGTTTCTTTATCGGTCTTTATGACTTTATGTCTTTACCCATAAGCTTTTTCATTCTATTTTCTCCCCCTGTCCTGTTAGGAATGGGAGTGAGTGGATGTGTGAGATTCTGGCCCTTAGCAAAGATTAACCCACTACGACTGTAAATATGCTTCATTGTTTCTAAACCTTATTCACAACTGTTGTAGCCAAACTATAGGCACTACAATAATAAAAGACATATTTTACAGCAGCATAACATCTATCTGCATCACCTTTTGAAAACTGTATCTGGTGGGTGATTGTAGCAAATTCTGAGCAGCTGCTTCTTTTAATGGAGTTAAGCGTTTTGCATTGGTAAATGGCTTTCATTAAGATCAGCTCTAGTTCAACATAAAACAGGCAAAGTATTAACCTGAACTATAACAGAAACACAGAATAACTAAAGATGCTATAAGCGTCTGTGACTTAGGGTCCCTTATACTGCTTAGAGTCTGCTAGGATGATAAGTGTTTCATTGAACTTCACCACTCCATGCTTATAGCCAAGTTATGCCCAAGACCCACTTCATAGTCAGTAGAGGAAAAAGAAAAAACTTCTAAGATATGATTCATTTCATCCTAAATCAATGTCTGAAGCAGCTCAAATGAGTGATTCTTAAAAGTACCTATTTCTCTCCACTGGATAGAAAGCGAGAAATTTGCATCACATGATGCAAAAAGAGATGAGGTGTTTCATCTCCAACTGCTTGGTCCACTGTGTGCTGGTTTACCGATACTTTTAACACATGCATAATGCAATACATTCAGGATCTTTAGCACAACTCTTAAAAATGAGCAGTTCTACTATACAGGATCATAGGAGCACATAAAAGATGTGGTCAACTGAAATGTTTTGCTAAAACCCCACAGACTTCAGAGTTTATCATTTGACTCATAAGCACTCAATGGCCTGTGAAGAAGACCTTCACACCTATTGAGGCATTTGTTAGGATAGTAAAATACGAAAATATTGACCAGCAGTAAGGGAAAATATGTTCAGATGTCACACAAGGACTGAGAAACCCCAGCTTGGTACCAAAATACAAGACATCAACTTTGCAGACCGTACCAGATAATTGAAACTGAGTGATCAGACGCTCCTTATGTGATTAAGTGACTGGATTTCATGGCTTTTAAAAAGTAATTTAGTTGAGTCAAAATATTATTAGTGTGGTTTTGGTACCTTATGCATCACAGGTCAGTAAATCATCACTTGTGAGAGATACCTTGACCCTGTACTGTGTGGGATTTGAATTAGCATTCTGCTCTGAGGGAAGACTTCATTTCAAACTGAATCTGAAACTCTCTCTTTTGCACACTTTTTGTCCTTAGTTGACAGAGTGGGGCAGGGCAGCTTTCCTTGCAATGTAATCCAGTCTAATCAACTGAGCTCTACATTGTGCCTGTCTTAGCGTTACTTCAACATCTTCAAGTGATATGCATTGCAACAGGACTGATATTTATCATGACAGATTTTTTTATAATGCTCTTCTTATGTTAAACCCTTATCTTTTCTCAACACGTTGAATAACATGAGGATGTCACTATTCATTCTGTAAAATGTGACTTTTATTCATTTCCTTTCTATGTACTGACATTTCTGGGAGAGGTGTGTCTTGAAAAATCAAAGCAGAGGGCAGGGAAAGACCACCACAGATGTTAAACTGCCAATGAACATAAGGCTCTGAGTCTCCTTTAGACAGTATTTTACTACTGTACATCGTTGCACTGTGTTATCTGATTAGCAATCTCATTGATTCAGATAATAATAACAAAAATCTTAGAAAGACACCAAATGAGATTTCACTATGCAGAAATTAAAAGAGCACTGTGCCAGCTCTTGTGACATAGTCTATACCAGGGACATATGAATCATAAAACATTAGCTTACATACTTTAGTAAAATTAGTTTCTACCATGACTTGCGGAAATTACCACAGTATTCATAAGATACCAGTATTGTCTCACCATGATTGATCTAGGTTTATGATTTTCAGAGAATCTGATTTTAAAGAAATAAATCTTTATAATGAATTATTGGAAAAAAATCTTTAACAAAGTCTGCTCTGAATTTGATGCAATATATGGCAATATTTTAATCAATAAAATCAGAGTAGCAGAAATATATATCTTTGTGTAACTCTATAGGGAATTCCATGGATAATGGATGTTTTCTAGGAGAAAACAATGTTCTGGGTTCAGCTGTAACAGTTCTTTTTCTCCTTCTTAGTAGCTGGTGCAGTGCTGTATTTTTGACTTTCAGCCTGAGAACAGTGCTGATAACACACCTATGTATTTAGTTGTTGCTAAGTAATGTTTAATCTAGGGTTTTTCAATCTCATGCTCTGCAAATGAGGAGGGGCACAAGAAGCCAGGAGGAAGCAGAAACAGGGCAGCTGACCCAAACTAGCCAAATGGATATTCCATGCCACAGCACATCATGCCCAGTATACAAAATGGGGGGAGTTACCCAGAAGGTCCAGATTGCTGCTTGAGTTGGGCTGGGTATGGGTCGGTAGGTGATGAGCATTTGTGTTCTCTTCCCTTGTTATTTCCCTTATCATTATTATTATTGGTGGTAGCAGTAGTGGGTTTGTGTTATACCTTAATTACTGGACTGTTCTTATCTCAGCCGGTAGGGTTTACATTCTTTCCATTCTCCTCCCCATCTCGGGGAGGGTAGAAAGGGGAGGAGCGAGCAAGTGGTTGCATGGTTCTGAGTTACGGGCTGGGCTTACATCACGGCAAACAGGTAAAACAGTTAAATGTTTTCCTTTGATGGCCTCAGGTGAAAATTCTCAGAGCCCAAGTGCAGAACATCCCAGCCATGCACTTAACAAGTAACTTCTTTGTGAGGTCTGTGTGGAGCCCGTGTATCACAGCCTGACATCTGCCTCCTGCCTCATCCCACTGACGCAAAGACATGGCTCTTGGCTCACATCCCACGTGTTTTCAAAATGCTCTGCAATGGGCTGTTTTCTGTGTTTTCAAAATGTCGTACACACATGATCCCAAGCAGCCTCTGATTGGCTCCCCACTTCCTGTCTCAGTAACTTGTCCCAGTAATGGTGCAATTGCCCTAAGCTGGCATATTTCAAATGCACATCCCCCACTACATGGCTATGGCAGCATGTACATTAACATGGTCGCATCTTTACCTGAAATAAAGACCTGAAAGAATTTTACAAAGTCACCTTATAAATCTTCAAGTTGAACATCTCATATTTTTTTACGGAACAAACTTATTCAGCTGGCATTACCAGCAGGCATAAATCTTCAGACAAAGAATTAAATTACTCTCCAGAGACCTCCTTCTCCTCATATGCTGTTTGCAAATGACCTATCACCCAAACTGTTGATTTTGTTCCCATTCCCTGTTCTCTGTATTTTTAAGCATTATAACACCACTTTGCAGCTTCCACATCATAGCATCTTCTACAGCAGGGTCTCAAAATATTTTACAGATGTTAATCTAGATCTGAAAAAGTAAATTTTTGAAAATCCTTGACAGCCTTTATTTTTGAAAGGTAGAAACTGAGGTGCAAACAGGTTATCCACAGCCTTTCTGCTGAAAAGCTGAGAATCTGTGCCTTTGAAATCAAGAACAGTCAAAGCTCAGCAAATTTTACAGTCAGAGTAATGATGAAGGAAACAAAAAAAGAGACAATCCTCATCTTAAGACTTGCAGAACTATTTATCTCTGGTTTTTGCACAGAGTTGAATTCCCATGTTGCTCTACAATAACTTTGTTTTAAAAGTTATGCAATATCTAACAAAGGATGTTCAGACTGGAACATGAAATATGTGTTTCTATAAGAATTCTAATATCTTACTAGAATGCTTTGATATTATGGAGTTAGACTTGCTTAGAAACAAATAAAATACTACCCAGGTAATAATTTATATTTTGCTATTTATACTACCCAAATGCTCATTACCAGAGTATCCAAATGCATGCCTTTGTTCTTTTTCTGTTTGAGCTAAGCTCCAACAATTGGATGAAGTCCTGAGTCCTCTGAATGGCATCATGCTGCTGCAAATCTGACCTGAATGTCCTATAAATGGACCACTACAGACCAGTAACTACATCCTGGAGTGAGTACTGAGACCAGCCAGGCCTTCATTAATTTAAGGGAAGTGATTACTTGAAATACAGCTACTCTGGGAAGGTAGTGTCTAGCACATAATTTTGAAAGATGCTCTGCTGAAGCAACCTAAACTCAGTTTTTGCTGCTTGTGCCAAGCTTTTGAATTCTTTGCTGATGGGAAATAGAAGAAAGGAAAAGATGTGTATCCTTGCTATAGCTCCTACATGACCTATTTTCTTCATACCTTGTTCTAAAAAGAGAAATTTAAATTGGGGGTGTTGGATAAGGCTAAATGTTTCAGAAGGATCTCTTCACAGAGTTGTATCCTCTTCCATTGAAGATTTTGGAAATTTTCAAGTGGTTTCCCATAGTAAGGGAACTAACATTTCACTCAAAGTGGTTTTGATGTTTTACTGACAATTGTAATTTACAAAGCAGCACTGTGGATACTCACCAAAAAGACAGAGTACAGCTTCAGGACATACAGTGGGCCATGGAAAGATGTATCTTCACTCCTAAGGGAGGAAGCAAGACAAATATAGCAGATGATAGAGAACAAGTAGAGGTGAAGAACATAATGAAAACTAGGAACAAGTAGCATTCCAGGCAAAAAAGATGTAATACGTGATATTCTCATAACAGAATGAGGAATAGTTAAGTATATTAATGACTGCAGTTAAAAAAATTATGGGAAAATAAACTGCTTACATTTATATGAAGTTCATATCTATGTTTTATCCAGAATAATTATGTTAAGAATATCATGGTTATGCCTTTGTCTTGTAATGAAGTGTGGGTGTTTGTGAAAATGGAGCTACTGTAATGATTGCACCTATTATTGTCTGGAAATGAAAGATGAGATTCATTTCACATAGTTTTACAAGAGTTGGGTATCGAGTCTAAGTTCATTATCTAGACTCCCTTTGGAGTCAACTGTCAAATAAGCATTTCACAACTTAAGATATCTACGACAGTGATGACTAATAGCTTTTGGACTTGCCCGTCTGTTATCATTAAACAAGGAATCTGAAGACTAACTTTACTTTTTAACACATAGCTAAAGTTAGATACTAACTGTAACAGTATTTTCTCACATAAGTTTTTGAAGTGTAGAAATTTAGAATAAACACATGTTAATATTTTGCAAGATCCCAACCAGGCAGTTGTGGGGAATAAAATTTGAAAAAATAGTTACAATTTCCTTACTTTTTTCATAAATGATAATTTGTAAAGAGTTCATTTTGTTCAAGTAGCAATTAGCAAAGCACTTTAAGTATCTAGGATTGTCAGAGTACACCTTTAATGAAACTGCATAAGGAGATTTTGTCAACTTATGGGAGTTACTTCTAAAGAAAAACAATGTATAGTCGGGCATCTGTAACAAATGATGCATTCCTGACTGCTGTACCACACAGCAAACCTTTTATAAAATAGCTGAATGTCATCTGCATAGCATTCTCAGAAAACAGAAATTTAATCAATAGGCTTTTTTTTTTAATAGCACGACTATGTCCTGACAACTCCAGTGGTCCTTAAATATAAGTCAGTCACCTAAAGCAGAGCCATGTAAATTCACTGTTCAGTTTTGTAAATGATTATACCTGCATCAGATCTTTGCATTAAGTGACAAGACTTTGCATTCAGTGTATAATACCAGTTGCTGCAGCACTCAGAGTGTGAACAAGGAAACCTCTGAAAGCAGAGATGTTAACTATTCTAAATAAGCCATGGTTCTACTGCAGTCAAGGATGCCTGTGGTCAAAATTCTGAAGAGTAAAACTGATACACTTAATCAATTTGCAAAGCTTTGGAAATGAAAACAAATGCTAACAGTATCTAGCTGCTGGACTTCCTTCATTCATTATAGGAAAGGTTTGTAATTTCATTTTAATCTGTGCTTCCTCTCTAATCCAGACTGGCAATGCTATTTTGTGTTTAGATAATCAGATGCCCCTGCTATTCATCACTCTACCTCTTGTCTGATTTTTTTTTTTTTTACTTTCACCATGTCAGACTGGGAGAAGCAGTTTTGATATTCATATCTTTGATTGATATGCAGAAGTGAAATGTTCATGACTTTCAGAAGTTTCACATCAAGACTGTGAAAGTCTGGAAAATAAGAGATGCAGAATTGCAGCTTCCCTCCTGGTCAGCCTGCCCCCTCCTCATTTTTCCCCCTGCTTACATTTTATGCTGGAGGAAAAGCTCAAGAAAAAAGACACCTCCATTAGGGAATAAAGACACAATATATCATCTTCTTAAGAGGAGAGGAGCAAAACCTATCTGTAACTTTTCTCTGATTCTTAGAAACATAGACACAGAGTCAGCATCGCTTACTTATTTGAGTCCAAGTAAGCTGTAAGGGCTAGCTGGTTTACATTTTGCCTTTACTCCTGTAAGACCCGCCACAGTCTAAGAGACCCCTATTCCAAAATAGGAGCCAGCAGCCAACACACTGCTGTGAGGAACAGATGACAACTTTAGCTAATAGATAACGACTTTTGCTGTCGTGACATGTTTGTAAGGAGTGTGAGCCAGTGAGAATGCTTTGGACTTCTTTGTACAGCAGCTTACTCAAGGGAGAGTCTGTCTGCATGGGCTCCCACTTGTTTTGAGAAGGAAGTGTAATAAAAGTAATGGACAATTTTGAGTGGATAACTTAAATCGAACACTGTGGAAAAAAAAAAAAATAAAATTCCTCATTCACTTTCTCTCCAGGAGAAGAGAATCAGTTACAAATGTGTGCTCAAATGATCACTTGATCCTATATTGCCAGTGCCTGGTAAACTGCTTGGTGTATTCTTATGCCCTTCTACTTTGTTATTGGCCCTGCTTCTTCAGGGCACTTGAGTATTTTTTGCCACATAGATGATCAGCACAGGAAAAAGAGATGGTATAGGGCTTACTGTCTTTTACTGCCCCTTTTGCCTCAGTACCTTCTGCTAAGATAAATGGTTAGCAAAGCAGCATACAGTTGCTCTTCTAAGCTCAGCATAGAAAGAAGCCAACACCCCGAGTAAGCACAAAGAATGGCAGCAACAATAAAATCGTATTTACAGGAAGCTCTGCTGGGGGGATGCTGTTTTCATGCTGATTTCTTTTTACATTACTGCTTAGACTGGCCTCTGTGGTGACTGCTCAGGTGATTTTCTGTAGTGATCTCAGCATGTTCTGCTGTGCAATAACCTCCTTCATTCATTCTTGGTTTTCCTCATTTCTGAAATTTTGTATTTGTAATACTATTTACCCACTGCTTTGCAGATTTGTATGGCTTTTTCCAAATTCAACTCGCAACAATTTTTAGCAGATACTAATGTATCTTTCCATTACTTCAGGTCACATCCAAGAATGTGATCCCATGAATTACATAGAATTAAACTTCCTGGCTCCTTCAAGGAAATAAAATTTTCTTCAAACTACTCAAGTCGCTTCCAGTATTCATGAATCCAGAGATTTACTTTAAAGAAAGCATGAAATATAAATACAAGATAAAATCTGTGGTCCAGGAAGCTTTTATACTAATTTGACATATGCAAAAACAAAGAGTGAAAGAAGCAGCTATGCAGTTCCCAAAACGTAGATTAGCTGTTGATTTAAACTTTTATATTTTGTATTGTCTGCCATTTCAAAAGATGTCTAACAACACTGAAAAAATATTTTTATTGTTTTCCTTTTCTTCTGATGATTCCTTTTTCTTGACTGATGTGTACTTAACAGACAAAAAGAGTCCCAAGGAGGGATTTCATTGTTCTCAATACAGCACACTCTTTATTCAGTGGAGTTTCCAGAATTAAGAAAATATGCATATTGAGTATTCCAATTATCTTTCTGCAGGGCCTAAGGTGGTCATGTGCCTTCCACCCATACGTCCGTTCAAATATTATTTCTGGTTGCCTTCACTGACTGTCATCTGTAGTTGTAAAAAAAAAAAAGTAAAAGTTTTATGAACTATTCAAGCCCACTTCAACCTCTGTAAAAGCAGCCAATCCTTATACCTTCAATATCCCTTGTATAGTCCCCATACAGGACACGCTTCCATGGAGCAAGACATTTGCTGGGGGTTTTTTTGCCAACATAAAGCAACTGTTCACATTTAACCTTGATGTAATGTGCCTTATTCATAAGATATTTCACTCATGGGTCCATATTTTTAATCAGCTGGAGAAAGATGAAGAGTGAAACTGAGTATCATGTACGGAGGAAGGCAGAGGTCATCAAACTGCTCCATGTCATCTTGAAGAGTCAGTAGACATGTCAGCAATGTGGAATGATCAACAGTGCAATACAGTGTTGATATCCAAGGGACACTTTACTATTTTCGTGGATAGGATCACTGGTTTTATGAGCACTTAATTGTCATGTTGACGGATCACCATCATTCTGCAAGCCTAGTAGAGTATCTGTCCAAAATTCAGATCGAAGCCCTAACAGGTGTTGGCTATTTTTCATGAGGAAGGAAAAAATCGTGTGAGTGTTCTACATGCTCTGATGTTTTACGATAGCTGCCAAAGTGTAAAATGTGCTGAGTCTATTAATGACATCAGACTATATTTGGGGATACTATCTTATAAGCTGAGGAAAACAAAGTCCATTTAATTTTATAGTTAGGTTAAACAATATGATTGCTTTGTTTTCCTGTGCTACCCTCACCAATAGAATCACCTCTAGCAAATAAAACTAAGCTATTTAATTACTTAATAATTTGCTATGTTCAGTTAAAGTAGTAATAATTCTTGTCTACCAATTTTCTGCATAGTAATTTGCTGATTTTGTAATTTTTTGCATAGAAAATAAATGCAGTAAATTATCAAGATAATTATGTAACAATTTCTTTTTCTTTAGACAGCTTATAAAGATTAAAATTACTGTCAGAAAAGACTGAAGTTAGTAATTTTTTATTACTTTTATAGTAAAAAACAAAGAAACAAACAAAATTGATCAAGAGGCCAGAATAATTCTTGTATATGTGGTACAGGATGTATGTAGCACTGAAATAGTAATAAACAGTGTTAGAGAATAAAAAGGCTCTTGCATTTTTGAAGAGATGAAAGCAAAAAATATGGAAAACCAATCAGCTACAGTCTTTCCCTCTAAAATACTTGTGCAGGTTTTTATTGAACTCTGACTTTTGTAATTAATTGAAATATGAGTGATCAAAAAGACAGGTATTAGTACCTCAACTTGATATATTGTAGCTACAGCATTATGAAAAAAGAATGGCATTAGATTTTATAATTATGCAGTCAAATATTTAACTCTAGGGGGTCTTAACTAATTTATATTTTTCAGACACCATTGAAGTGGCCTTTTATTGTACTAGAGAATTTGCAATGAACATTTCTCAAGGGACCCAGCTCAGTAATTGGCTGCTTCATCTGTGTAAAAGCCAACTGGGTTTCCTGGAATTTGCATGGGTGAATGCAAATCTGTTCAAAGGGCAAGAAACTACATTTAAAGATGCCTACTTATTTGCCTGCTGTTACTATGTTTGTTTCCTGCCTGTTACTAAAGTGTTGGGGATAAATATGTCAGCATTTCAGAGTATAAGCAATCAGGTTGAAAATGGCTGCTTTCAGCACCTCTAAAAGCCAAACCCTTTAAAACACAGGATTTTAAAATTCTGAATTTGATAAGACTGTAGAAATTATTATGGATACATGAGAACAAAATAAATAACAACAGGAGAAAGTAAAAACTGTGTTAAAGAGACAAGAGACAGGCTGAGTAATATTTATGAAACTAAAAGAAAACGTGAGCAGAGAGCCTAAGTCCCATTTGCATGCACACCCTTTTACTTTATTATAGCAGTGCTAATAAAACATTCATATAGTTATGTAAAATTAATTTGAGATATTATTAATCTCCTCTTTTAGAAAATATTCTCAAATAGTGTTATTAAACCAAAATTATCATTTCATACAGCTTTGGGTTTTTCGATACAGCTGTATCATTTCATACAGCTTTGGGTTCTTAGTCCTGAAGCTTCAGTTTACAGCAACTACAGTCATCTGCATATAGGACTTCTTTGAATGTCATTTGATTAGGGTTCTTCATACGCTCCTTGGGGATTATTATTTCTAGATAACACATATACGTGATTTCCAGAACAGGTTTTTTTTTTAGAACATATTTTCTTGCGTCTTCAATTAAAAGTTATTTAAAAAAAAAAAAAGGTATTAAAGAAAATCAAGTGGAAGAAATTATATCAAATTAGAAAAAAGTGAATAGCATCAGTAGGGTAAAGTTTTCATAAGCTGAAATGAGTAAATCTATAAATGAGTAAAGCTCTTCAGGAAATTCGAAGTTTCATCACATATTTCTGACCATAAGGAGGTATCAGATTTCTAGTTGCAAATGTTAAGGGATAAAATATGGTAATTGTGTATTTCTTGTCAGACGTAAATGACTAGTCCAGTTGTAGATGTAGATATCATCATATGACCTGATGAGTTTTGGACTTATATGAAAGATAAATTAGTAAGGGAAAAAATTAAAGCTCTTATAAGAATTAACAGTATTACAAAGCTGAAGAAATTAGTGACAAAAGTGGATATATCAAAGTACGTCAGTGTAGGTTAGAGCATTACATGCATCCGTAAAAATTACCAACAATCACAAATTTTCCTTCCTTTTTTTGAAATAAATTTTTAGTTTACATTTTCTGCTTGAAGGTATGATTAACATTCCCCTCACTAAATAATCACATCATCATCAATAAAGTTAACAGTATCTGATATAAGCATAGTTATGCTTACAAGTGTATTATGTTTATTTCTGTGCCCGTATGTTTTTTCAGTGTGCGCTACTTGAATTAACAGAGACTCTTATTCTCTGTTTCTTCTTGAAAGACAACAGCTATACTCTGTTGATTCTAACTTTGCGGCACTTTCAAACTGCTTCTTCTGCTATAGTTGACTTCTTTTGTCATCAAACCTCTAACACTCGCAGTGCATCCTCACAAATTACAGGGAACAAATATATAACGTGTTCCTCAGCTTGAAAACTTCAAAGTCGACAGCTAAAATGTCAGTGACTTTTTTACAGACACCTATATTTATTAATGCTTCAGAGAACATATTCTCTCTAAAAAAAAAAAGAAGGCACATATTTAATAACAATAGATCACATTTTATTTTGATGCTGACATGCTGTTATTTATAACTCTGTGCTCACATTTTTTCAGAGATTCTATGGTCTTCACTCAAGGAAAAGTTATACATCTTAAAATTTACCAATAAATAGGTATCTCCATGAGTACTCCTTCTAAAATTAATTAGAAAATTAGAATGCAATTAAAGTTGGGAAAAACAACAGAAATTAAATACTAAACAAATTCTTAGACATATTTGTATTTCTTCCTAAGTAATAGTGCTTTGGAGTTGTATTATTCTTTAACTTATTGTTACAAATCACTTGAAGATGTAGCTTTGCAATCCTTAAATTTCTTGTATCTTATACCTGCAGAAATCAATTAAGCTTCTACTCAGTAATAATAGCAGAACATGGGATTTAATATTTACATGCTGCAAATTAAGATGAATAATGAGCACTGCTTATTTTACATATGATACTGTTGTTCATTATCTGTGTACATCCAAAGCTATTAAAATAAAGTGGAGGATATTAAGTTTCACAAATATATCTGCTTTAAATAGAAAGCCCATAGCTCACTAAAGATCTGATTTTATGTCATATCGTAATCCAGTGAACGACCTCCAGTTCCACAGATTTTTATAGACCTTGAACAGAATCAGCATATCTTGAGAGTTTCCCAGGTCCTTGCAGGATTGAGCCAGGAGTAAAAAAACTCATAAAAGACAAGCAAAGAATTATTGGCAGTTTCACAGATCCAGCTTCTGAAAACAATACAAGAAGATAACCATGTATCTACAATGCTCAAAAGCCCTTTGCATGCAACGAAAGCAAAGAATTAGATTACAAATCCAGTAATAGACTAGCACATGAACTACTGTATCTAACTCCATCCTAAAGCAGGTTGAAGCTACTCTTGATAATCCTTTCTTCAGTCTTCTGCAAAAAAGACAGGAACTTTAGTAAATCATCTGACTTCTTAAATTAAACAATCAAAGGTAAGAACTGCAAGGCAGAAATAGTAGAAAATTGCAATTTTGAAGACAGAACCCTTGGCAGCATCTACATCAGCTAAGACACAGGCTGAAGGGGCAGACTCCTTTCATCTATACTGCTAAACATATTGCTCACTTGCTGGGTTGGTTTGAAGCATTGATAGTTCCTGTAAATACACCATTTATTTATTTATATTAAGATGCTAATAAATATGCATTTTCTTAATCAGCCATGTACTTGACCTTCTAGACCAGTAAAGAACAATAAGGTATAGAAGGAAGTTTGCTTGTTTCTAAAATTAATGCTATATGTTATAATGTTGTATCATACTTCTGATTCCCTGTGAAATTGGCAGCTATCATCAGTTTATACTTACTTGGTCAGCTGCACTTGCAGTAAAACCTGAGACAACGTCTGCTTTCACAACCTCTATACTTACACACCAATACAAGTTTCAGTATTGTTTAACACATTGCAATTGTACTTCAGAAAATACAAAAGTGAGTTTCAGCTGTTACCAGGTTTTGATATTCAGGGAGCAACAGTTATCTGTACTTATCAAAACATGGAATTTTTTAATGAATAAATTGTTCTGAACAAAGCTAAAATACAACAACAGTTGAGATAACTCAATTTCTTAAATGATAGCTGAAGTATTGACATAGGATTTTGATACACAGAGTAAGAAGTTAGGTTTAGAAATCTTTGTACTAGTTTCCCACATTCCTGATGAAAATTCATCTCTCTAGTAAACTGCAAAAAGATAAGTGGTACCATTATACTAAAGGTCACATTCATTAAACACAGGAAGGAGGACACTAAAAGGCCAATTCATGTCCAGTGTTCTACCATTTAATGTGTGTAACCAATTGTCAAAATATTTAATGATTGCATTTTTATAAATTGTCAAAAAACTTTGGTTCCTATCATACACTAAATATGGGCTGTGCTCAGGATGGGCTTCATACAAAACACTGTTTTCATTGTTATGTTGTGACTAAGAAGGTACAAACCCTGTTAGTCTTATCAAAACAGTGGAAGTTGAATCCATACAATTTTTTCTACACTTTTACAAAAACATAATTACATCTATTCATACAAAAGAGAGGGGTGTGCCTTTTTAGATATAATAATATATATCAATAGCTATTATCCGTTACCAAAACATTTTATCCTGAAACAGACTTCTATGATAAAAGAATTGTTTCGGAAGCTCCTTTACTCTGAAACAACATGACTTGCAGAATATAGCCCACCACATGAATTTCTTTCACTGAGATTGTTTAAATTATGTTAGTAACTAGTTTATACTTGTGGTATATGCATATTCAGCAGTGCTATAGAATTCTGTTTTGACTCACTGATTGGATGGCTAGAATTTTCATAAATAAAGGCTGGGGAAATCAAAGTGTTCTGAAGATAGACACATAGAATGGCATTCATGAGGCCACAAATATAGACATCGTCAGTACAGATATTTTCATGTTAGCTAGTTGTCAAGACTTTTTCACAGTGAGTGGAGTAAAATTGGCACTTTCACAGCATGAGTCATCTCATCCTAAAATAGATGATTAAAATAGGTCAGATGAATCATTGGCTGTTGCTTTCTATTGACCTTGAAGAGAGCATTGGGTTACTAGCTAGTCTGTACACACATATAAACTGCAGACTTATGAAGCTGGGTGAGAGGGACATAACCCAGCTTATCTCTGGAAACAATATTTTCACAACCAGATTTACAAGCATGTATGAGAATAATAGACTAATATTTCCTAATGTGGAAGAATGTTTGCATCCTATATGGAAAATAAACTGAAAGACAGTACATGTGATTTAAAGGGATGCCCTATGTCTCTATGTAAAGTATTTGGATATAGTAGTATTCTCCTGGCTCTAGAAGATGTATACATTCTTTGAAATATTATCATAGTGTTTCAGTATATCATATCCATATATGAAGACCTTGATATCATACAGTAAATGACTGGCTCATCTGAGCAAAACCAAGTCCAAGACTTTAAATACTTTTAAATTAATCTTGAAAGATTCTGATTAGATGATAAATAGCTTTGCAGTAAATTGCAAATTCTCCCACTAAAATTAAAATATAAAACGTGCACATGTAGTAAGGTTTTGACTGAGAAAAGTTGCAACCGAGCCTTTAAATTATAACGCAAAGCATACACAGAATGCTTTAACACCTTCAAGCATCTTCTTCCATTGATTTATTCTTGTATGGACATCCACAAGGGCATTTCCTTGAAATCATGACGTACTCTATTGTTAACATTTACTGCGTTGCTAGAAGTGAAGACCAAACTATCTCAAATCTGGTTGACTACAAGATATCCTCCCAGTTCAGATTTCAATGAGACTTTACTAAATCTGGTGTTCAAAGAAAATCTGCTGCTTGTTTTTTAAGTCAAAGGGAGTTAAATCCACTCATTACCTTTGAAATGCATTCCTAACAGTCTAAAAATGGATTGAGGCAAGCAGTGTTATCAATTCCTCAGTGATCTTTGCTTCCAAAAAATGTGTAAATATGGCAAGTTCTCCAAGTTTTGTAAGACTGTGTACACCTTCAAGAGATTTTTTAGTTTAACTTTGCAAATACTCAGGGAAAAGTCTTACCAGAAATGAACTTTTAGGATACAAAACTGTTTCCAAGTTTGGATGAAATCTGGCAAATAACTGTGAGCATGGAAACATTTAATCTCCACATTTTTCTAAGAAAAGAAAAAAAAGAGGTCAAATTATATTTAAATACTTAGAAATTCTAAAATCAGATAAAAAATGAGTTAAAAGAAAATAACTCAACCTATTTCTCAAAACTCTTGTTACAGTAAGTGGTAGATTATCCTAGATCCAATCTAGTCAGGTGTTTTGCTAACACAGGCCAAATAAAGTAAAGCATAACAACTAGATACAGCGATCAGGACCTATATTTCAGCATATGAACAATATTGTACTTGTCTCTCATCTTTTCTTCATACTGGCAGTCTCTTTGTTCCCTATATGCACAGTTTCTCTTGTACTGCAAAGTGTACTTTGTGGATATTGCAAGGATCAGAGTCAGAACAATGAGAAAGTAACTCCTGTATTTGTCTTTAAAATGTAACTGTAATGTATATGGCTGTATTTATCCACTTTGTCCTAGGCTGAATTTCAATGTTACAAACTCATCAAATTTTTAGTGTATTCATACAAAGACTATTTGGTCAAAATACAGCATCAGTATGCTGTTTTTCTTTTAGGAAACATACCTTTTCCTTCCAGTTATAAATATTTCACCTTAGTCTCAGAAGCCTTCCCTTTCTATTATATAGATAAATGTGTGTTTTATTAATTCTTCTCCTCAATCTACTGATGTCAATAGCAGAACACATCACACATTCAGCTTCAGTCAAACCCAAGGAGGATCAGGTAATGTGAAGGAAACTCAGTGAGAGCTACACCTGTGAGAACAGCCAGATGCACGTAGTGGCACTTCTTTCCAATTATAAGAACAAAACAAATAGGAAGGCTTTGTTGACAAAAGTAAAGTAAACTTCATGATTAAGAACTGTTTTTTTTTTTTAAGAAGTTGTTAACTATTCTTAAAAAAAAACCCATGAAAATAAAACATGAATTATTTTCTAAATGAAAAAAATCTTTTACAAATGCTGTTTATTAATGTGTGACTGTCAACTGTTTCTCTCCAGAATATGTATTTTTATTCATGATTATTTGGAGAGGGGACTTTATCCACATGTTAGCTTCCTGTGAATTTTTTATTTCTTTTTTTTTTTCCTCATAAAAATATGTAATAGGGCTTGAGAAGTGGAGGTTTTTTTCATCTAGGAATGATGGAAATACAGCTAGAAATACCATTTGGAATTCTTACTTTGTTAATCCTTACTGGTTTTTTTTAATAAGGAGATGTAAAAAAGTGGAGAATATGAGGGAGAAAAATATTTATTTACATATATGCTTAAAAAATTACATATCCTTGTAATATAAAGAAATTATTGAGGTGTTTCTCTTTTTTCCTATTTACTCTCTTATTTATTTGCTTCCAGCATTTCCAATGAGAAAGTCAAAGCAACCAAATTTTTTTTGCCATATTCTATTTAACTTTTAAAATTTTCTTTTCCTTATTGGAAATTAAACCAAGAATAGGAAAATTAAAAAATAATAAAAAGAAAAGTAATAAAGAAAAAGAGAAGTGCACAGTAAAAGCTAAATACTGAAAGGCAGTGTTAGTAGGCCACTATTTAATTTTCTCACAAGATGTTTTTGTCTTTAAGTGATCTCATAAGGTTTGATAACCCCAGTCTGGATACTGGAGAACATTATTTATAGCTCTACAGTCTCAACAAATACATTAAATCAATTCATCCAAGAATTCTACTTCCCTTTGAAAATAATATTCATTACCAATTTCGAACAACTGTCTGTGGCAGTCTAAACATGTAGTCTGTATGTAGCAGAAGGAGGATTGTCTGAAGAAACTGAAAGTAAGCACTTTCCTCACACGACTAATGCAAATGCATGTAGCATAAAAATAAAAAAGGATCATTTTCTCTTATTCATATTCATATTGAAGTAAAACTGCAACTGAACATATGAAACTTTTTTTAGCACTTTCTGAAGTACCAACAGAACCTAGGAGCTTCATCGTGAAAGTTGTTCTTTCATTCAGGATGACATTTTTAAGGTGTACAAAGACCCCTGTCTCATCCTAGTTCTCCTTCTAGATTAAAAGTATTTTGAGAATCACAAACCTGATTGCTTCTTGTGCAATGAAACAAGTGGCTGCTCTCAGTCTGCCATAACATACTACTGGCACAATTAAAACTTTTGCATGGATAAGGATCTTGTGCAATATTCTCTAGATGAACTGCCATCGCCTTTGCAGAAAAGGCTGTACCAAGTCCTTCTTGTTGCACCCCTCAGATAGAGACAGTTTATAGGTTTGCATGTGAATTGTTAAGAAGTTCTTGTATCAGCTTCTACTAAAGTAATACTAGCAATTAACATGTGGTTTTAAAAATCCCTTTTTAAGAAAGGAGTTAAAAATAGAAAAGCTAAGGATGTTTTAGAGCTATGTCACATCAATTGGCCTATGATTCTGAACATGGTAGCAAATTCAGATATATTCAAAGACACTGTTTCCATGAGGATTCCTTTCCTAGGAGAAACTACTGTCCAGTGACCTGTCCTGTTACTTTTCTGGTGTTTCTGGTGTGTTTGCCTCTTTGCCTGACAGCAACTTTTGACATGACCATTTTGGTTGTATGTCCACTGCTAGATTCCTTGCACCTTAAACTATTTCCATACCTATTACTTGGTTAAGTAGAGGCTTGCTGAACAACTTATCTTTACCTATAAGTAATGCCTACAATGTAATAAGAGGTGAGAAGCAGGAGGCTGGAACACTCTACATAGTGGCAGCTTACACAGGACAGAAACAGTAGGTGTAATGAAGGTGTAACAAAGGGTGTACTGTAGTAACAAATCTCCAAAGTCTATCAGGAAACCTGAATTAAGGTTACTAAGGTGTGCCTAATAACTTCAAGGTTGACTTCATGGCTACTGTCATCCCTGCAGGTTACATGAAAGGCCATGGGGATGAGTGACTATGATTCTACCTAACATCCCCAAGCAGTTTTAGTTTGATAGATTTCAGATAACTTACAATCCTTAGCAATGTGTGCATAAAATGCACTATGTGCCCACTTTGATGTTTAACTGTCACACAGCATAAGTGTTGATCCATTTTTTAACAGAGTGAAAATATCTCAGGTATATGGTGTTTCATATCTTTATTAGTCTGTCATCTGAAATCTAACCTGCATTTATAGCATTTATTTACTTCCAGAAGTGAACCATTTTCCATTTTATTCTGTTTAGTATTCACTCTCCAAGCTCTCATCCAGCTCCTCTTAAATGATCAATGTCAATGGTGATTATGCTTAAATATTCCTTTTAAGACAGGAGATACCATCCCACATACTTTCTTAATAGGCTTGCTTACCTTAATCCAGACTACAATGCCAGATCCCTTTCCTTAGAGAGTCACCACAACTTCAGCCCATGATTATGCACCTTTCTTCTGCTTTCAGTTTCTTCTCTTGCCCATTAGGTCTGTATGTAGAGTTGGGTAGAAAAAAATGACATTACTATGGTCAATTTTAAAGGAGACTGGGGAAAAAAAATACTTTTTTTCAATTATGTGTATACTGTAAAGATTCAACTTGTCATTGAAAACCAAGTATGAAACTTGGGCTTTTTCTTTGTAGACAAAAAGTAATCTTTGAATGTAAATCCAGGCATGTTTCAGATGCACTTCTACAGAAGTGGGAAAAAATCCTTTCTGTCTAGAAAGAAACATTTTTTGGATATTTTTTACCCATTTCTTCTTTACGATAAGCTTGCTGATTTATGTAATGCCTCTTCCCCTAAAACCCTTTTAATCATATTCTTGCAGAACAGTCTATACATCCCAAACTTTTCCGTACAGTGCTAGAGCAAAAATGGACATTAGAAATTTTTCAAATAAATAAGCAAGTAGAGCATGTGTTGATTTTAAATGCTCTACCCACTTGAATTTTTAATTCACTTTCAAGTCCCTTCTCCCTTAATTATCTGTTCAGATGGCAAGTGGTATTGAGATCACACTATTCTCAGATACTTATCCATGAAGTGCTGAGTTCGCTTCTACTGCTGTATCAATTCCTATTATTATTAAGTCAGTGAAGTGGGTTTTTACACACTGATTTGGATGAGGTGAGGTACCTGAGTCTCAGAAACTGAATTCATTGCTCAAGAAAGAAAGCTATAGCCTGAAAATCAGCTCTATGAAGACAGTTTAATTTGAGGCACTGCATCATATAATTATGAATTCCATATTTCATTTACTCACTGAAGCCCAAGTTCCTCCTGTTAAAAACTGTCGTACTCACTGATGCTTCAAGCTGCTTCACCCATGGAGTGGACTGACTACTTCAGGAGTTTTCTTTGCATTCTTCTTTAAGAGAGAGCTCTCTATTTTACAAAAGCTGGTTATTCTCACAGAAAGCATAATGCTTCAGGAAAGTGAATTTGGAAGTCTCAAAATGGGGTACCGAAAATTACCAGTCAAATATGAAAACCATATCTAAAACTGTGGCCGTGTGCTTAAAAATTTATATTGCTTCATGAACTGTGTTCATGTACAATCAATATGCTTTTACAGGGATGAACTTGGGTTTTCTTTGGTGTAAGTAAAAGTTGAAAGGTGGGGAGGACTTAGGAGTTTTATTGTAGGTACATTGCCATAGGCAGCATAACTCCTACTTGCTTTAAAGAATGCAGGTGAGAAAGATAATCTTGGCATTTTCCACAAGCAGCTCTGCTGTTCCACTCATCTTCCTCTTGGGCAACATAAACGGTCCACATTATTCTGTGTGCATATATCACTTGAACTTGACTATATATCGGTAAACTTTACTGTATCCTAGCAGATTATTATTATTTTTGTTATTATTATTATTATTGTTATTATTATTATTAAGTCTAAGCTTGCATTTATGCAGACACAT